>JAQGBA010001774.1:0-12263 GCA_034698125.1 Prionchulus punctatus | reverse complement strand
TAATAATTACTTTGGAACAAATAAATACTTCACAGCAGACTTTCTTACGACCTCTTACAGCAAATTCATGACAATTACAACGTTTTGGTAACCTATCGATTTTTTTTGGACGGTAGTGTATTACGGAAACTTATGCAAGCACTGTAATCATTTTATTAATCGAACATTAGTCGTGGTTTTCTTTCGTAAAAGTTTATTCTTGAAGATCGCTGTTCGGATATCGACTGGGCTACTTCGACCAGTTGGCTACCATGGTCCAAATGTTTTACTCAAACCTGTGCAACACTCGTTGGGAAACGTAACAGAACTGGAAAGATAATCCAAGGCTGCCAACCACCTTCTGAAGAGGAATCTTGTATACCGGATAACTGTCCACAGATAAGACCTTCCCATTTACCTGTAACCACTACAGTTAGCAGACACTACTCTACAACAGCAGAGCCCGCCCATTTACATGTAACCGCTACAGTTAGCAGACACTACTCTACAACAGCAGAGCCCGTAATTGTAATTCAATATACATCCCTGGAACACTGCAACTTACTATTCGTTTATTTTCATTTTAGGACCCGCTTACGCCAACTGCTCGTGTTATGACTGTTGCCCTGTCCATCGGTTGCGCATTTTTACTTATTTTCATCGGACTCGTTATCATATTGTTTGCTATATTTAGCTAAGTGATGAGAACTATGGTTAGTTGAGCCGATTAATGGATAGGCCTTGTTTCAGAATAATGTCATTGGAACGTATGCTACAAATGTTGCAAGAAGTATCTTTAATCTTCGCGCACGTGGGCGTGATGGCTTTAATGAAAAATCACTTTTACCAGGTTTAGACTGAAAAAACCAGCTAAATGTGTCGAATTTCTATCTTATTTATAGCTCGATTGCACAATTGTTGGAATTTACCTGCAGTTTTTCTTCTTGGTCAATTTCACCTTTCTTGCATTGGAAAGTTTACAAACATTTTGCATTCTACAAAACGTACTATCCAATGGTAGTTTCTTGTCCTTGCGTGAAAATCTGGGGATAGGTTTCGGTGTGCCATCCGTCATCACTATGTTAACAGGGCTGACAATGTTTTCATCATACAAATCATACTATTCGTAAGTTGGTGCGCTAAAATCTTGTACGATCAGTTCAATGTAGCTGTTCCAATCAACAGATGCTGGGTAAACTATGGAAATGATATTGGCTTAGCAACTGTGATCCCTGTTATCGTTCTTTCACTCGTATCTATAATCTTGACCGAAGCTGCAGTCATGGACGATGTCAAGAAATTACCCTTGCTACGGCAGGACAAATACATCGCAGCTTTGTAAGCTTTTTTTGCTTCGCGATACATACCATAGCAATATTTTCATTTATTATCCAAAATTTTCACTCATGTAGGGTTAGCCAAAAAGGGTCAGTGCTGACCATTACATTCAACATTTTGTCTTGGTCATTTGGATCATTGGCTTTGTATAAACAGAGAGTGGAACTGTACGGTTTAGTGATGATCTTTAACATTGGTTTGGGCGCGGTCATATTTGTTTTCCATACTTTGAGCAACGAACAAGTCTGTGGCTCTAGTGCAACATTAGCCATTCAATATGACTGGAAATCAAGTTTTTCAGGTTGATGGATACTTGAAATCGAAATTTTGCAAGAAATCGAGAAAAATTACATAGTACTAGAATTAGAATAATAATTTTTTTCACATCCTAAAATTTGTTGCTATGAAGTTCTGCATTTGGTATACAAAATTGTTCCGTTCATTAAACATAATTTTTTTAAATAAAAAGTCACAGGCTCTGCCCATCTATAACGTTAAAAACGATTCCAATCAAGAAGTCAAAGCATATTCTGCTTTGGTGTAAGGACCTTTGACTGGTTATCAGCCAACAACTGTGAAACATACCAGCGCCTTTTAAATTGATTTTATCTTACATTTTTCAATAAAAACAGTTCTTAATAAACATATTCGTTTTCGTTTTTATTTAAATAATGGTACATTTCAGTAGAGCATCAATGTTCATCCTTTTCCTTTATGTTCAGCATGTTCATGATTTGGATGTGGTGCTTCATGCGGGTGAGTCATCACCGGTGGTGCCGGATCTGGACGAGCCATTTGATTCGGTTGCAGATTCATGCCCATTTCGTGATGATGTGGATGCTCCGGAAAGTTTTCTTGTGCTGGACGAACCACAGGAACATTTGGTTGGGGTTGAAACGCTGGATTTGGATTGATAGGTGGCTGAACCGGTCTATTACCACCTTGCCAATTTCGTCCTTCATTGCCTTTAGCTTGCCCTCCATTGACTGGCCAACCAGAAATGCGTTCGTTGCTTTGGTGCTGTCTTTGACCAAATCCAGTTCCTTGTTGAGGTTGCAGTGGTTGTAGAGGCTGAAGTGGTGCAATTTCATTTCCGCCCCTCCTGCCAAATCCAGTGCCTTTAGGTGGTGCCTCTGGTGTTGCAACTTCATTGCCTCCATGTCTGCCAAATCCAGCACCCTGCGGCGGAGGCACTGTTACTTGACCATTTGCATTTCCACCACGCCTTCCAAACCCAACACCATTGTTAGGATTGACGCCTTGGTTATCTTCATTGCTGTGATGCTGGCCAAATCCTCTACCGGTTCCTTGAGGTGAGTTTGTGAATTTGTTTTCTTGTTGACCATTTGGAAAGCCATTTGGATGGCTGCCAAATCCTTGTTTGTTGCCGTCATGTTCGTTTGACCCAACACTGTGTTTGCCAAATCCTCCTCCAAACTTTGCACTTCCTTCACTGTTTTTGATTTCTTTGTTACTACTTTTGCCGAAGCCAGTGCCTTGTTTCGAGCTAGCCGAATCGCCCCAGTTTTTATCACCAGCATTTTGCTTTTGACCACCTTCCTTGCCGGAGCCACTTCCACGGTTTTGACCGAAACCATTGCCACCAGTTTTTCCACTGCCATCGTTAATACCGTTTCCTTGTTTTGAACTGGCGTCGTGCTCATTCGACCCTCCGTTATGGCGGCCAAATCCTCCTCCTAACTTTTCACTACCTTCTCCGTTTTTGCTTTCTTTATTGCTATTTTTGCCAAAGCCAGCACCTTGCTTTGAGCTAGCCGAGCCTTTTTCGGCAGATTCACCCCAACGCCAGTTTTTATCACCAGCATTTTGTTTTTGACCACCTTCTTTGCTGGAACCACTTCCATGTTTTTGACCGAACCCGTTACCGCCGCTTTTCCAAGAACCACCTTTCTCACGACTGTTTGAATTGCCTTGACCCTTGCCGCTTCCTTTCTGGAATCCGGATCCAATGCCACCAACAGACTTCTCCTTAGAGTTTCCAGATTTAGATGCTTGGCCCTTGCTCTCCTTTTGCCAATTGCCATCACCTTTGCTTGCTCCGTTTGAATTTGTATTGCCATTTGACCCTGAACTTGTTTTTTGACCACTAGACTGACCACTGCCAGGTGGTATTGGTCGTTCACGTTTTATATGTGGAAGTGGGTGCATCATGTTCCAATTTGACATGCCGTTACCACTATGCCAACCATTACCATTACGCCAACCATTACCATTACCCAGGTTACCATTGTTATTACCACTGTTGGCGTTGCTGTTACCATTACTGTTTGATGACTGACTTGATTTGCTCACTGCCTCATTTCTCCACCTTCGCCACTCCCGTTCTTCGCTGGAATCATGATTCCAATTGTTGCCTCGACCATTGCTCCACTGGTTGTTACTGTTGCTGGTTTGGCTGTTGCTCTGACTGTTAGTGTTGGTTTGACTGTTGCTGCTAGTCTGAATGTTACTGTTGCTTTGGCTGTAGGTATTCTGGCTACGCCACCTCGAATATCCGCCATTCCACGGAGCACCGTACCATTTGGAACTGTAACCGCCACCATTACCATTACCCCCCGACCATGACGACCATCCGTTCCAGGATTGCCAGGAGGCTGGGTTAAACTGATGGTATGTGTAGCCATTGTTCAAAAGTGCTGGAAACATGGCCATAGAAACAAGCGGAAGTAGAGCACTCGTGCCAAATGGTTGCATTCCGAAGCCACCTCCGGAAAATCCACTGAAGCCGCCGGGTTGAAAAGAATTGAACGAACTACCACCCATGCCCATTCCGCAACCAGTACAACCTCCGTAGTTTTGAAATGAGCCAAACGAGCTCCCACCATTCAGAAGTTGCATACCATTGTTCGACATGGCATTAACAGATGCATCACCATAGTCACTATAGTAGTCTGAGGACGAGGCATCAGTGGCAACTAAAGTACCACCATTCAGTGAAGATCCTGGCTCAACACCATCTGTGGAACCGTCACCAGTCAAGGATCCGTCGATAGATCCGCCATTACCAACAGAGGAGCCATCAATGAAACCTCCATTTCCACCAAATGAACCACCACCGAATCCATCAATAGAACCGCCATTTCCGCCAGATGTACCAACACCCGATGATCCACCGTTGAAACCACCATTCAATCCACTGGACTGGCCACCATTTTCAGACGGCCCTCCACCGGAAGCAGTGTTGGCTGATGAACCACTGATGGGAGCATTACCGCCTGAAGATCCAACTATGACTGCAGTGTTGGACGACGAGCCACCATTGACTCCAACTTGACCACCCCCAAAACCGTTTCCACCTGCTGATCCGACTCCGAAGCCAGTTCCGCCTGATATACCGCCAACACCAGAAGACCCTCCCCCGAAGGCTGAACTGGAAGAATCAGAAGAAGAAACACCTCCTCCTCCACTGGCACCAAAGGCGGACCAAAATCCACCGCCGCCGATGAAGACGCCATCTCTGTAAGCTCGTGTTCTGCACCAGAAGCATGGATCGCTGTAGCACCAATCGTAACTGTAGATCACTGAGCATATGTTAAATTTCATGTTCAAAATGCTAAAGGAACAAACAAAATTAATCACTGTCTCTCCATTTATCACAGCCTCTTGGTTTACCCAGATTGATATGAGGATTCAATGTTACGAATTATGTTCACAGTTGTTTGATTTTTCAATGGAAATGGATAAAACTGATCATTAACATTAACTGTTGATAGCTTATCATCTTTATCAATGGTTTCCATATGACAGCTTTTAAAGATCATTGAACCACTTTGACAGCACAAGACTTCAACCCTGACAAAGAAAATTCTCTTGTATTGCAATTGCCTTGAAAATGCACTACCCGCTACCTACTTTTGGTTTGTCAGCGACCAAGAGTTGTTTTGGTACGTCCTTATCCCAGCAACATACCAAGAATCGTATGAACCAAAATATATGTCTCGAGGACAGCTATCCATCCAAACACAGTACTAAAAAATCCCATGCAAAATTAGCATGTTTGAACTGTGGGCAACTGTTTGAATTGATTACGCAAGATCTCGAAGCCATTGGTGTGCATGAAATATCGAAACTGTATTCTTTGGTGGCATTCTGATTGGTAATTTTTGAAATTGAATGCATGCGGTATCCTGATCGACAAATCTGAATTTGCTTCTTGTTCGGAACTCCGGTTGGAAATGATACAACCGCATTAACTGAAAGATTTAACATCAAGCAAATCTGCAACTCCTGCAACTCCTGCAAATCGTACTGCTATTGTAGGTCATTCTACCATCGTGCCAACCGTACATTGAAGATGACTCGTCATAGCAAACACCGCTTTGATCCAAATTGTCGACACAGTCCCAATCTACACCAGACCAACAACTACGAATGCCGGTTGTGGGCACTAAAAAACAAAATTTCATCGGCATTTTGGCAGGTTCGGTCGAAAATTGGAAACCATCAACATCTTACGCATATAAGGCTTTAATAGAACGTTGTAGTCACATACTTTTGCATTTATGTAATGCCCCCTGAAATAGCAACCAAATGTGATCAACTACAGATTTGAATCTGAATGGAAAATAATCACCTTATCATTAAAGTTTGTATCGCATAATTTCTTCCCGGAACTCGTTCGCTGTCTCGTATTCCCACTGAAGAAACATTCCAGGGTGACATCAAACTTTCCATGCCACTATAGACGCAAGACGGTGGCCACTGCTCTTTGTTATTTGATAGGCAACATTGCAGTTGAATTCTATCCAAAGCAAACAAAAATTCTGCCTGACAAATGCTATTGTATGGTAAATTTCTGGATCATGAATTACATCTGCGTTTCATTTCCGATTTCACTAGTCCACGTCCCATTCCAATTTGCTGTGTAGAGTTTGACACCGGCTAAATATTCATCGCATCTACATTGCCTGTAATAGTCGTTCCAAAGAAGCGGAAACGATGGATCCAAAGGAAATGGATCTTTGAGATTACACCCATCCAAACCCTTGAAAAGCCCAAGAGCTAGTCTGAAAATTTGCTTCAAAAGCTACCAATTATGTCGCCTACGCATACCGTAATCGCGGATTCAGATGGGAGGAATTTCTGACATTCAACAGTAATATTATATTTCGCATTGTTCAATCTTGTAAACTCCACTCGAGATGTGTATTGAAATGGAGGACACAAATTCGAATGAACATCCTTTTCGATATCTACCGCAAGAACTATAGTTAAAGAGAACTGAAGAACTGTCGACAGAACAATGAAGTCGAAGTGCTGGTGAAACATCGAAACTATTAGCGAACCGTGACGGGAGAAAAACAAACCTGTCGAAATAAACTTACATCCGTTTAAAAGCGTTTTACAATGTAGATAAATGCCAGCCAGTTCTGGCAATGGCGCCAGTCTTAACTGGTTTAAGGAGTTTATGTGGGTGAAAACGGATAATTAATACTGCATGACAGAAACCATGACAGACGACAGTATATTTCGTCAATTAAAACACCCACCTCAGTGGAATAGCGAGAGTTTTAGTGTGCTAATTTGTTTTAATTTGGCTTATTGAATGAATCAGAAGATTTAATGGAAAGAGAAAAAGAATGCAAACACATTTTTACAACTATCTGGATTTATGGAGGAGCTACGAATGAGGAGTGTTCAACATGTTTTCAATTCGAAGGGGTTAGTCAGTAATTTGTGGCACCGTTGCGTATCAGATCATATAAGCCTCGATCATTTTAAAACAAATTTCTTGTCCGAAACGATGAGTCGAGTTGTGGTTTTTACGATTTAATGATTTTCATTGGCGTATCAAAAAGTTACGCCGAAAAGCGAATGGTACAAGTTCAAGACACTAATTTAGACATCCATTGTTATTCGACGTTTCTTCAGAGTTTCAAAACGATTCTAAAAACGTTCACAACGCTTAGAAAGAATTGATTCAGAGATACTTCGTCAAGTCTAACGACACAAGATTCGCCTTGATTTGATGCCGATCATCTACGCCTCGATTACTGTTGCATTACGGTACGAGCCATGTCCTCAAAAATATTCCCTCTTATCAATACCACTTTGTCAACAGGGGCGGCGTTGAATGTTTCACAACGGTCCCGGACTCTGTTTTCCAAAGTTACGACGGAGCCAGAGAAATTTCGAAAATAGTTTCAATTTGTAAGTTACTTAATTATTAGTTACTAGCCAAACTTCATTTAAGCCTTTATGGGAATGCGAGTTCATTGGTACAGCGGTAGGCGACATATTTTTCCTTTGATCGATACGTTATACTCCATTCACTATTGCAAACTCAAAAAGTTTACAGGAAGAACGATTTGCAGGTACAGCTAAAATACAATTTTGAATCATATTCACTTTACAAAATGGTCCATCCCTCGAGCACACAAAGTGGACCAGTTTGTTGCTCAAAATTTGCAGTTTCTGTATTCTGTAAATACTAATCATTCTTACTGTAAACTTTTTGAGTTTGCTACAGTGAATGGACTATAATACGTTTAGTCACCGACATTTTTTCTGCTGATTGATACGTTAATATGGTTAGTCATCAGCGAATGCGAACTATCCGCTGTTCAGTATACGCTTTAAAAACAAGACAACGCCAGGGGCAGCGAAAGAGTTACGAAACAAAACAGTTTTTTTGGAATCGTCTGCTTATGCGATGAGTCGTCCATACTTACATCCGGCTGTCAACCGGTGGATGAAACTTCGAAATCTATCATTAAGGAATAGCTCGGACACGACGAAAGGAAACTAACAATGGTTGCGCAAGAGTCTGATGTGGAACGTCACTTGAACGTTTTTCTACCTACTATCGAGAAGGTGGTAGAAGATTGCAAAGAAAATTGTTCACCGACTTCCGTCAATAAACAACTCGAGCCTGAGCATCAAACATTTGAGCAAAAAGTGAAACAGGATTCAATGAGTAATGGTTCGTGTTCAACAGTTCTTGTGATCAATGTAGTTTCGACAGTCATGTTTTTGATGCTTATGTTATTCGTTGCGTTAGCCATAGTTATCAACTACCATTACAGTGTTGTTGGTCTGGAATGTCCAACGAAACGACAGCTAAGTGGTCTCGAGATGTACGACCATCTATCTGCTCGACTGTGTCATTGGACCAGCAAAAAAATGTTGATCGAGAAATACAAATGAATGTTGTAGATAAATCTGAATTACATGGGAGCGATGATGGAGAAAGTTGCAAAAAAGCAAATCTTGTTGATTGCTAAAATATTTAATCGAAACTGGGAGAAACATTTTATGATGAGGAAACTGTAAAGCAGGCAACAATTTGAATTCTTTATGCTAATTGTAATATATTGCTGGGCGTGATTTATATTTAATGATGCAAATTCAAGATTATCGGTACTTGTTTTTAGGAATTAGAGAAAAACGGGTTAGGTTATACATATCTTAGACCAGCAGGCTTATTCATGGATCGTATTTATGTAACTGGAACCCCCATCGTAAGATGCAATAAGAAGCGAACAATGAAAGCTTGGATCATAAAAGTGCTACGTCTCAAAATAATCAAGTACATAATTCCGTCTGATGTCTAATCCTTCTGGTGTCTAATCCGTCTGGTGTCTAATCCGGTGAGACATAAACACACGCAATGAACAATTCACACATTCATTGTGATGTTACAGAGTAGTACTCTGGACCCAGCTGGGGCTTCGCCAAGGGGCGACCAAAACTATGTTGAGGGTTCTCTTCCTAGATGCATGTTGAATGGTTTTGACTTTGTTTATTGTGTGTGACTTAGCACCTTTGTGCTCCAGGGTCATTTAGTATGGTCAAGACCAATTTTTTTTGAGCGGCTCCATGCACATACGAGTAAATGTATGTACAATATATCAGATGCGTATACCAAACAGAACAAATTTTATTAACATTTCAAACACTTATTTATTTTACATATTGGATAAAAATTGCAGACGTCAACCAAAAATTAAAATTAACCAAAAGCCTTATGTATTACTTCGCATCTTAACTGAAATGATGTTTGACAAATAGACCAACAGAAAGTTTCATTTTAGTCTTTTAAGTAAACTGAGACCAATGTCTGTTGAACGTTTTCGTTTTCCGAAGCTCCAATTAGATGATGATGATGATGAGGAAGAAGAGGAGGAAGAAGAAGAAGAAGAAGAAGAGGAAGATGATGATGAGCTTCCCGATGAAGAAGAACCACCAGAAGATGAAGAGCCTCCGGAAGATGACGATCCACCACCAGAATGAGATGGTCCTGGAGCAGGAGCAGGAGCGGGTGCTGGAGCGGGTGCTGGAGCTGGTGCTGGAGCTGGTGCTGGAGCAGGAGCAGGAGCAGGAGCAGGAGCAGGAGCAGGAGCAGGAGCGGGTGCTGGAGCTGGTGCTGGAGCTGGAGCCGGCGCTGGTGCTGGAGCAGGTTTTGGTCCTGGCCCAGGAGCAGGTGCTGGAGCTGGAGCAGGTTTTGGTGCAGGTGCTGGCGCAGGTGCCGGTGCTGGTCTTGGCGCTGGAGGTGGAGCAGGGCCAGGTGGTGGCTTAGGTCCTGGAGCAGGTGCTGGCGCTGGCGCTGGTTTTACTCCAGGGACTGGGGCTGGTGCAGGTTTAGCTCCGGGCACTGCTTTTGCTCCTGGAGTTGCAGGTGGTAAACAAATGCCAGAGCAACTAACACTGAGGCCTCCGTTCATCAGATAGTAAAGAATGTCTCCTCCGAATTTCGTACCATTGAACTTTCCGTTGACCATACTTCCTAACAAAGGGCTGCCGAAAAACACAGGCTCCTCAGTTGTTTGCTGAACGTTGTTACTGTCAACAGCAGTTCCACCACCATTGACAGAGTTTGAATTTGGAGCATCGGTGGGCGCTTGTCCCATCGGAAAGCCAAGAAATCCAATCTGCTGAACATTTGACTCAACAACCACGCTGCCGCTACTTTCGCTTTCTTCTTCATATTCATCACCACTTCCAGATCCGGACCCATCACCAGAAGTGACGATGATTTCTGTGATAATTTCTTGTTGACCACTGCCTTCGCTCTGACCACTACCACTCTCTTCTTCAGGTTCGATTGTAGTTTCGGGAGAGTTGATGAAATCCATTGTCGTTGATTGCTCTTCTTCAGTAGCTGTTGCATTACTCGATTGCTCTCCTCCGGAACCGATAATTCCACCAGACACCCCATTTACAAGAGTTTCTTTCTCGGCTGAGTCTCCCCAAGACCACTTTTCTTCGCTAGTCGAACTGGTGTTAGTGGCGTTTGAGTTGAATTCATCGACTTGTTTTTGTTTGTGATGTTTCTTCTTGATCCTCCTGATAGTTGTTTTCTTCCAGACATTATTTCTAGATGATGATGAGCTGTTCTTGGAAGATTTGCTGGATGATGCTGCTGCGCCTGAGGCTGAATTTGCAGCCCCACCTGATGCAGAAGCAAAACTGTTTGCTCCACCACTTGAATCAGCATTCGACCCTGCAGTACCATTTTGACTACTGGATTCTTCTCCGTGGCTTTTGCCTTTCTTTCGTTTAATGACACGTTTGACAACATGCATATTAGTGCTGTTGCTTGCGTGTGCTCGGATGATTGCAGTTGCCCTCCAATTTCTCCACTCCTTTCTATCCCTCACATAGCTGGCGTTACTGACACTGCTCAGACTGTGCCACTTGGAGAAGCCTCCTCGCCAAGGTCTACCGAACCAGATAGAACTGACCATATCTTCATGCCACGAAGTCCAACCGACCCAAGACTTCCAGGAGGAAGAATTGAAAACGTGGTAGCTGTTCCCACCGTTCAAAAGTGCTGGGAACATGCCTACGGGAGCAGTTGTGATTATTGCGCTCATACCAAATGGCTGCACTTTGTAGGCACTTTGCTGGTACATATTAAAGGACCTTGCATCCACAGATTCGGCACTGGCCTGAGAAACTCCACCACCGTTTAGCAGGGCAATTCCATTATCCGATAGTGCATCGAGGGAAGGGTCCCCAAAATCACTAGAATCAGCGTCGTCTGAAGTCACAGCTTTTGAAGTTGGACTGGGTGTTGTTGGATTGCCACTACTTGCAGCGTAGGATGACCAAAAACCATTACCACCAATGAAAACTCCGTCCCTGTAAGCCCGAGGTCTGCTCAAGTAGCACGGGTCCCTGTTGCAAAAGTCGTAATGGTAGGCGACTGAACATACGGTGAATTTCATCTTCAATTCCCTGAAAACACAAAATACATCTGCAAGCTGTTTGGTATATCAAGATGTCTGCATTCACTTCCTTACCCAGATTCATAAGATGACTCAATATTTCGAATTATGCTGACAGTTGTACCATTTTGCAGTGGAAACGTTTGAGATTTATCCTGCACATTCACATTCGGATTGTCGTCGCTGTCTATGTGCTTAAGTTGGCAACTTTTGATGATAATCGAGTTCGTTTGGCAACAAAAAACTTCGAGTCTAAAAAGTGATAGTTGGATGTTTTTGCCTCGCTTGTTTTCAATGAAGGATATTGTACTTCTGGTTTGGATTAGTGTCGTTTTTGCTCATTCTAATTCCGGCAACATACCATGAATTCAAGGTGCCAGCGACCCATGGGCAAGTGTCCATCCATAAGCAGAACTAAAATACAAAATGAATTCAAAATGCAGTGTTTATCAAATGTGGCACAGACAAAAATTACGCATGATCTAGAAGACATAGGGCTGCATGAGATGTCGAAACTGTAGTCCTTGGACGTGGCATCCACGCTTGTAGACTGTCTTGTTATTGAATTCATAATGTATCCAGTGCGGCACATTTGAAACTGCCTTTTGGTTTTGCTCACGCCAGAGAAGGAGACAGTTTCTTTCTCTGAAAAAAATGAATGTAACATCAACTAGACATCAAAATGAATGTAACATCAACTAGACATCAAAATGAATGTAACATCAACTAGACATCAAAATGAATGTAACATCAACT
>JAQGBA010001773.1:0-12264 GCA_034698125.1 Prionchulus punctatus | reverse complement strand
TTGAAAAATAAATAGTTCCAGTTGTTGGGCTTGTGTTTTATATATGAGTTCTCAAAACTTTTCTACCACCCCTCGTAGGTGGGTAACTAATACCAGCAACTTCTTCTTATCCTTCGATGTAGGATTCGTCCAAATTCGGATCGACCAACTTGCGCTCTTCGGAAATAGGAGATTCGGTTTCTTCTTTTGGTTCGACTGTCAGAGTCCGTTTTCTCGGTTTCTTTCCTGTGGAAAAAACTGGCAAATTGATTGAACTTTTCCACCTTTTTTCGGGTACTTGCTAGAAAACAATGCAAACACAGGGGCTATGCATAATGCAAAACAAAATTTCGGTACAAATTTAATCATTGAAGCCAAAAAAAAACAAAATGTGAGATGTGATAGGCTCAAATACTTCTGACACCAGTGTAACTGGAGCAGTTTCCCTTAACAGAGATTTACCGAGCGGCTACAGTACCTGCACCCAGTTCAGAAACTATCCAACTATAGTTACTTGTTGACTTGAATTGGCTTCAGCTTACGAACGAAACTTGGCTCAAAGTAAACATGGATTGGTTACCAACAACTGACTTTAGTTGGCATCAAATTCAGCCAAACTAGATTCACTGTCAGCAAGACTCGGGACGATCGACACGACCTTGCTCTACTTTGATAAACCAATTTTACCAGCGAAATTCTGGGGAAACACCTGCCTTATATAACGACATGACATAAATTTGCATAATGATGAAATATGTACAAAACTATGACACGAATAATGAACATGATTATCAAATTTAAATGACTTAAATAATACACTAAAATCATAAGGAAACCTCCCACATTACACTATTCCCTTTAAGTGTTCATTGAAGTCATACAACAAACTCTTACAAAACAAAAATAAAATCACAAAAGTTCGACAAAATTTACTGCAGCCTTGTCGAGTGTGCATGGACACTGACAAGAGAAAAAACATTCGACCTGATCAATTTCCAAATCAATGCAAATGATGTTAGAAAGTTGGTATCTTCGTGTACCACCCATAGAAAGATGAATCATCCATCATTCCAATAAATGATGATTCATTTTGAATGAATTTGAAAAATTATGGACGTTGGGTACCCGGACCCTGACGATCGCTCGGATGTCCTTGCCCCTGACCACCGCGTCCACGACCGTTTCGGCACTTCTTTACTTTAGGCCACACCTCGGTATATTGTTTGGCAACCTATTGTTTTACTCTGACTTTACACTAACGCTTAGGCTTAGGCTTAGGCTTAGGCTTAGCCATACGGCTTAGCCTACTTTACACTCAATTCCAAATTCCAAAAATGTTCATACAAATTTTTTAATCAACGTGTCAACCATTCTTAACCAAAATTAATTTCGTTCCTCATTATTCATTAAATGTCACGTATTCAGGATGATAAAAACTGCTTATTTGAAACCATAAATGAAACATTATATTATCGCCTTTGAAAAAACTTCTCCAAATAAATTTGTTAATATATGTATTCAATAAACCACGATGAGTTCCCATTCGTTTCTTGTGCGTGCGTTTAAAATGGCTCCAAAGGCCTTCGATTTTATTGGTACACACGTATGTATCTTTATTAACGAATTCGACCGAATGATTCACTGTGAGATGTAAATATCCCTCCGGTTGTTGATCGATTTGATTATAGGCCGCCCAACAATCGGACATGATTGTCGTCCCAGGGGCTATGTACTTTTTGATCAAAGGCATTAACGTTGCTGTATCCCGACGATCGACAGCAACCATGAAACATTTATTCGATTCCCTTTCGACGCCGCCGAAGATCCATTGAGCCAGTGCTCCCATCCGCCCATGATTATATTTTCTTTTCGAGAGAACCGTTTCATCGATCTCGACGATCTTTCCTGGACCGCCGATTTGAATCGGATTTTCTTTGAAATACTTTTTTGTTACGTCCCGATAAAAATTATTCCAGTCCACCAGCGTCTTATCACTTAATGTGGAACCGTCGTCTCGTTTAAAATCCCGTTGGAATTCTTCAAAGGTATGCGTGCCTCGAGCCCAGAAATACAATATTTTCCAAATTTCTTTTGGAGTTAAATTGGCCTTTTCGAACCATGTTCCTTTGAAATAACCGTGTTCAGATCGACATTTTTTTGCGCAGCATTGGAATTTCCATCGATCGGCTCGCTTTTTCATTTTGCTTCCGCATTTGGACCCGTTTTTCTTCCCCGGACATTCAAGAAATATGTTAGGAGGATGGACCAATCCCAAGGATGCCAAATATTCAATAAATTTATCATCACTTAGTTGTAAATGAGCGTAAAGATCATTCAAATTATAATTTTTTAATGTTTCATACGCTAATTCATTCATTCTGACAATTTTAAAACGATTTAAAAATTTGTATGAACATTTTTGGAATTTGGAATTGAGTGTAAAGTAGGCTAAGCCTAAAAACCTGCAAAAACCGAGGTGTGGCCTAAAGTAAAGAAGTACCACTGTTTCCTACTCATCCACGCCCTTGACCACGTTGCGAATTGTAAAATTCAGGCGACTGGACCATGGAAACTCCCTTGGTCGGAGCCTCGGCTCTTGGCTCGAACTCCCTTTTCCAAACGGCGAAACTACTGTGCAACCTTCGAATGTGTTCCCTGTCAGCGTCTTCGATGATGACAGCCTTGCCACAACCCTCGATGTACCCCCCTGTCATATGCGCCAATCACTTTCAAGCCACCATATTTCTTCGGGGTCAACATAATGAACGGCCAACCGTTGTATCTCATTTGAGGAATGTTCAGCAAAGTCGCCTATTTGCGTGTATCCCAATTTAATCGGTACACAATAAAAGTCAGCTTAATGCAATCCTTACCAAAAACGTATAAATAATTGGTACAATAATGCGAGTAAAGGGAAATTCCGTTGGAAATTCGTTGACTCGTTTCGTATTGAAATCGAAAATGGTCACAGTTAAATCGTGTCCGGAAGCGCCGAACGGCACCATCTAAATGACTTTCTTCTCGCCGCCAATGGCCATAGTTCGAGGTGCATCGTAGTCGCGATTGTATGCCATTGTATTGAAAAGTAGTCGAATAATGAGCGCGAATTTTTAAGCCAGTCATCAGTTGAATGATTTCCGGGAATCGATGACAATCAGGATGATTTTTGCGAAGAGGAAGAATGAAGAATGCATAGCAGATTGGTAAAAAAATGGACGCCAGGTCAACACAACTTCACAACTGTCTAGTTTCGCATCAACACTTCACACAACAAAAATACATCTTATTCTTCAAGTTATGACAAATATTTGTTGTGATTTTCCTAACAGTTCAAGTTGCGTGTATTTATAATACAAGTTTTGATGTAATTAATCAAAATTCAAAGAAAAGGAATCAAAATCGCAACGATACACGTCACTGATGCAAACTGCTAAATTTCACAGACTATTTTGAAGTAACCACTGCTTTATTTTGGAGTTCCGTTATCGCAAGAGTTTTACGACACGCAAACAGTCATAGTCGACGACACTATTTATATAACAGCTGCACATGTAGCAACCGACTATTCGGCGAGAATACATGTTTTAGATGGGACACAGTGGAAATTGGGCCCGCCAATGGATCTTCAACAGTCGGGCTATGCTTTGGTTTCTTGGAAAAATATAATCATTGCATTGGGCGGTACATCAGTGGTTGGCGGAACGTATTGGCCAACACTGGATACTGTTTCATTCTGGACTGTAAACGACAGAGAGTGGACTACTGGACCTCACATGCTCATTGAGAGGCAAGATCCAGGTGCTGCTGTTATCGACAATTCTATCTACGTCTGCAGTGGCTACACCACAGTCATGCAAAACAAAACCGATGATTATCCCAAAGTAGAAAGCTGCGAGCAGCTGACTTTAAATGATGATGGTAGTGTGAAAGAAGGATGGACGTTCATCGCCCCCATGTTGCACACAAGAAGCGCAGCCACTTTGATTGCATACAATGGTACATTGTTGGTTGTTGGTCGCCTTGACGGGGAAACTCATTTTGTTGAACAATACGATCTGGCAACAAACCTTTGGTCTGCAATTTACAAGCAATGCAGATCCGCCAAACATGGAAGTAGCCCAATCAGTTTTTGTAGATGATTTTCGATCGAGCAAGATGCAGCATCATTGCTGTGCAATGAAAAAAATGTTGCGATAATAATAAATAAGATAGAAATAATGATAGGGAGAGTCAATTGCAAGAAGTGCACATGTTGTACAAGCGTAGGTTGAAAGTGAGACAAATCTTGATAGACCACAGTACATTTTCATATCGAGCTTCAGAATGATGAATCACAGCAACACAGAAATTAATGAATAGCGATAGCAGGTATTTGTGACTGGTTGGTTGATCGACATCTACTCTTCAATTGGTGGTTCAATTCAATTGAAAAGTAAACTCTGCAAACTACTGGCTAAAGTAAGAACAAAAGTGAAGGCGCTATGTATCGTCACTACCCTCTCCAACGTTCTTATATTTTGTATTGTTCTAGCAGCACATTTCAACAACAGTTACTCGTCAAACAATAAAAAGTATGTCGAACTTTCTTTAGAATACAGTGCATTTTTTTAATGTATTTCCAAACTAATATACGTAATAGAATGCTTTAATTAAAACAACTTTGCATCAAAATTGATCGATAACTGTTGCATGTTATCAACATTGACTTAATGATGGTTAATCAGTAGGAATATAAAACCTGTCGCTTTTACGACTGAGTCTTAGTTATCTGAATTTCAAGTGAAAATGTGATGGCTTCGTTCTATCTTGCATTGAGATCGGCAAAACTCAGTTTATCCTCACCTATTAAACACTGTTTTTAGAGCGCCAAATTCTGTTTTGCATGTACCTGGTGGGATAGAAGAAGTGAAAACTCAGTGCGCTCAGCCCCAGATTTGGATTCTTTTCTTTCATCGTCATCGTCATCGTTTCTTCAGCGTTGATGTTCTTTTTCGATTGTGCCATAATTTCAAATACTTTTTAGAGTAAAATAAGCTCTTCATGTGTATTTGTAAAGTAATTTCGTTTTTAGGTTAACAGGGTATTCAAATTGATCTGGGAATCTGGGAATCTGGGAATCTGGGTTTTAAACTTATTTAACTGGCTATTTATTGAACAGTCCAGTTTGAGATTTAACCTCCCTGTTAGAAAATTTAACTGAGCAAAATTTAAAGCCTTTCTGGGAACCGGGCCCTGCTGCCCATTCAGCAATCATACCTAAATTTATGTTTCCACCTAATTGACATAAATCACATAAATTCATGTGGGAATTTATGTGATTTATGTCAATTAGGTGAAAACATAAATTTAGGTATGATTGCTGAATAGGGGACTGGTGCCTAACTTAATAGGCCGAAATTAATCATTGTAATTAATTCATTTTTACTTTATTTTGTTAGAATTTAAATTTATGTCTAATTATATCGGGTGAGTCAAAAAGAATAAGCCTCTTAGTTTTTATCGTTTTAAAAATCAACCAGAAGATATTTTAACCTCAAAATAGGCTTAAAAGATGCAGAATTCAATTCTCTACAAGAAAGAAAAACAAGAATAATTCTTTTATTTCTTACAATATTCACCACGAGCTAAACGAATAGAATTCAAACGAATCGAAAAGTTCATACAAGCATTTTTTTACAACATTTAACAAAGTTCGTTTCACAGCTTTTTTTAACTCAGTAATCATAAATGGTTTTGATTTGACTTTATTCCAATTAATGACGTTATTAAATTCATTCCAAACGCAATAGTCTAATGGATTCAGATCAGGGCTATTTGGCGGCCATTGATCTGCCAGAGTGAAATCGGGAAAGCGGTTTTCGCACCACTTTTGTGACAAATGATGAGTGTGAGCCCTTGCACCATCTTGCTGATAAATCCAGTTGTCACCATACATGTCGTTTCCATATTTTCGAGCGATAGGAAGAACTTCGTTGATGTATTGTTGATGATCAACAGTTCCATTATCCAAAATCACCAAAGGCGATATGCCTTTAGTGCAGGCGGCTAACCAAACCATTACCTTTTGCGGAAATTTTTGTACAGGAATGAGACCACCTTTCTTATCTGTGTCAGCTCTCGTAGCTGCCCAAATTTGATCATTTTGCAAATTGTAAATGCCATCAACATCGAACATTTTCTCATCCTAGAAGAGAATTCGATTTATTGAATCTTTCCGATATTCGCATCTGATCCAATTCGCGAATTTGATGCGCTTCTCTTTATGATTGGTTGGTAGATATGGTTGTTTTATTTTCTTGTAAGGATGAAGAGAAAGGTCATCTTTTAGCACACGTTGAACGCTCGATTGCGAAATACTCAATTCTTTGCTGATAATTCGTTTCGATAATCGTTTCTTTCTCTTCAATCGATTTCTGATCTTTCCAACATTGCATTTAGATCGTGCCGTTCGTGGGCGGCCAGGAGACGTTTTCAAAGTAATTGTACCTCTATTTTTTCGCAATCGATCCCAACGTTTAATCGTGCTAAAGCCAATGGCACCATTCAAATCTCGAAAAATTTTCATCAGTTTTTCTCCAATTTCAAGCTTGGAACAAACTAATTTTTGCATATCTTTACTTTTCATGTTGCCGCTGGCCTGAAGGCCAAAATGACGCAACAATGATAAGCTTACCTTGTAGAGTGAAAAATTCTGCATTGTTATGGTGTAAAGTGACTGCAAAGTGACAAGTATTGAAAGTGTTAAGTGGACAAACATGAGAGGCTCATTCTTTTTGACTCACCTGATACTTATGTCTAATTATTTATGGCAATAAGTCACGAGTTGTTGATACCATGCGGCATGGGACAGTAAAATATATTCATGACGCTCAAGTACTTATAATTCAAACTCGTGCTTTAATGCTCATACTTTACCCATATATTTTCAATTTATGTCAGGACGAGGATGTTTGAAACGGACAAAAAATTAAACGGCGATTTACAGTAAGTTGTATGACCACTTAAGTCAAAAAATGGATCATTTTCTTCTTCGGCTTATCAGTCACCACTTACACCAGTCTACGACAGCTTCGATTTTGAGTGCGAACTCTGTGGTTGCCAGTTGGCAGTAACGTCCATTATTAGCATGCCACTATCTCTAGAGAGCAGGTTTCACCCGCTGTAGGACTGGTGGTGGCGCTTTCCCCATCAGCTCCCAAGTTTCTCCTCCAAAACGATCGTCGCAGCTTTACTTGTAATTTGATGTTTTCAGCTAAGCTAAGTATGATTTGCATGTACGGCGAAAAACTCACTTTTGAACAACTACTTGCGCTTTACAAAATGATCCACCACGTGTTTTGGACATCTTAGCTCGCTTACTGGATTGTACATATTGTGAAATGTAAGTGGACCAAAAGTGAGTTTTCCCTTGTACATGCAAATCATTCTTCCGATAAACATTTTGATCTTGCAATTGTGAATGGACTTTAAGGGCCTGATCCAACCACACGACGTGAATACAGTCGACTCTCCATATAAGCAACCTTAAGGGATGAATAGAAATCTTTGCTTGTACAGAGTTGCTCATTATGTGGAGGATTGCTTACACAGGAGGCTGATTATACAGAGCGTTGCTTACACGGGGTTCGTTTGAATTTCGAGTAGCAATTGGTATGTGTAGAGACAATTTAATACTTTTACGCAAAGCAAAAAAAAAGTCGTAAGGTATTACTGAAATGAGAATTTAGAAGTAAAAACAAGTTTTGGAATCGTAAAAAGGTTATAAGTACAATTAATACCAGTTTTAATTATTTACGGATGAAAATAGTGAACGTTACCATGAAACACGCATATATAAAATAAAATATTATAATGCAAGTTCAGTCATCTGTAATCTAATAGAATAATTCGTCTGTTTTGAAGCTCACATTTGAAGCAGCATTGTCAGCTCGAAGGTGCTTGAAACAAATAAAAACAAGAAGCGATTTACAGTAAGACCTCATCTTGTTTCTGGCTTAATTAAAGTGCAATTTCCGTTTTACTGTTCCTTTAGGCGGAAGTCTTGTTTTGAAATGATGCACAAAAATGACAATCGATGCAGTATCAAAGGAAATGCCTATTAAAAAAACGAATGGATACAAACGGAGACAACACTCAAGCATATGCGACCAAGGAAGTACAGTAATTTTTCAGCATTCCTAATTATGTGAAGTTTCATATTCCTTTTTCTTGTTAATTAAACAGAATATTAATATGTTGAAGAAGGAAGAATCCGTGGTGACAGAAGGACAGTGTCCTCCTGTGGAAAACGGGTAGCCAATCAACCGTTTCGTTTTGAAATTAGTTACCCAATATGTAATGACTTATATTTTAGTGTACCATTGAACAAAGGCCCAGTAACAATTCAAATCACCAATTCAAAGATAATAGAAGTTTTGCCAGCAACTGCTTCATCCACAACCTGTTGTGATGTTCCGGTTGAAACAATCAAAATAGAAAGAAATGATCAGCAACAGAGCGTTAAAATGGTTGGGAAAAAACGGACAAAAGTTTATAAAAATGCTGTTCAGTAAGTCAGTAAATTTAAATAATTTACTTGGATTGTATAAAATCAAATGAGCTTGTTACGTATTTCGTACAAAGTAGTCATAAATTTATCACTTTTGATAAGTAAAATACAATTTAGATTTTTCTTTAAATCATCCAATGATCAGTATTAACAATTGTGTGCACAAATATGTTGTGTGGGCTAATTTTCGAAAAGTTCATCGCGTAAAACTTGAAGCCCAGATAGTTCAGTGGTTAGCAAATTTCGATCGTGATTGTTTTTGTGTTAAGGATGTCGCAAAAGTATTCGGTGTCCAGAATGGAAAATTTGCGCACAATTGTTGAACAATTTTGTACAAAAATTACAATTGATGCTTTGCACTATCTAAGTCGGCAACTTCACCAAATGTATTGGCTGGCCTTGTTTTTCGTAATATCAATATATTGTTTGTATCAATGCGGTCAAAACATCGACACGTACTTGACATACAAGTTATCAACGAAGGTAATCCAGCAATCGATTTCTACATTTCAATTTCCTGCAATCACCTTTTGCCCGATGCGAATGGCCAAAAGATCGACATTTGGAAATAGTGCTGGCCTCGATCTTGCATTGGCTGTTTTTTATGCAAACACACGTGATGAGATGAACAGCTTGTTGCCTGAAGTAAATTTTCCCATTAAATTTTTGAAAGTGTATTCAATCAAAATCTTTTGTAGAACCGCAGATCGTGTTCGAATCACAATAATTTGACAATCGATCAGCAACAAGCTGTTCTGGACGATTCTGTCGTCCAGATCTTAACAGAGAGTTAAGATCGGGAACCATTTGGACTTCAAATAAATACATCATCAATTATAAAGACATTTTGTTAAAATGCTTTTGGAATGGGAAAATCATCAACTACAGCGATGCATTCGTGAGTCATCCAAGCGACGTTGGAGCATGTTTCACATTTAATATTGGAGAAAGAATGGCTCATTTGCTTGCTGCCACAAAGACAGGTTGACTTTTACTTGTTTTTGAGTTTTAACCTCATCTATTTATCATAGTTGAACTAAAATAGCAGAATTTTTCGTTGTGGACTACATTTATCTGAACTTTAACTTGTACATAGGTTGTGATATTAACATGACAAACTATAATCAAACAAAGTTCAGTAGCTACTATGGAAACAGCGGATTGAAATTGCTCATCAATATTAAACAGTTTGAGTACTGTGGCAATGAACAAGAAAAAAGAGGAGCTGGATTGTATTTTCAAGTACATGGAATCAACAGGAATCCATCATTCCTTATTAACCCATCGACATATGTGAGTCCCGGGTATGACATAAAGATTTTCGTTGAACCAATGGTTTACAAGAGAAAAACTGAACATTTGGGCCTGTGTACTAATTTTGTCCCCACTTACCTGTTATTTGACAGCAACGTCACAGATTACGTTTTGGAACACTGCTACATGCAGTGTGTCACAGAACATGTCTTAAGAAAGTGCCATTGTTTTCCACCAAACATGGGCGCAGTTATTCAAATTTTAATGTCAAAAGCAAATGACATAGGCGTCGATAAATATGACATACAACCATGTTTAGGTGATATTTATATATGCCTCAAGGAATGGATTCATTACACGATGAGTCGCACCTCTATGAGTAACCTGTGTCCAGCTTGCAAACAGCCATGCGAAGAAACTAAATACTCAGTTCAAACAACGAGCCTTTTGTTGTCACCGAGAAACTTGGAGATCGACTCATGTGGTAATGAAAGTTTAACTGAACTTCGCAAAAATTATATGCTACTTAACTTCATTCTGAAATCATCCGATTCGCAAATAATTTCGGAACAGCAAGCTTTCGATTTGCAAGACTTAGTTGTTTATATTGGGAACAACATTGGTCTCTATTTAGGAATGTCATTTTTTACCATTTTTGAGTTGATCCATTTCTGTAACCACGTTATTGCTTATTTATATCAATTATCGCATCATCGCAAGAAGTCGAAACATTAAAATTGATGTTTGAAAAATTGCAACATTTAAAATACTGTTGGTTGACACTGCGCGACGAATGCGGAACAAAGTTCATTTTTAAACTGACAAACAAAAAAATCTGGAAACTGAAACATAAGCGCAAGCAGCAAAATTGATGCCAGCCTATGTTGTAATTTAGCATGACAGTATGAATTTGTGTTTGCGCCCAAATGTTTCTTTCTCTTTTTTGTTTTCAGTGCCGCAAGTTGGATTCGTTTCCAGTTAAAGTAGTCAGACAAGCGAATGATTTGTTTTGTACTTTTTTTTATGACTTTTAAAGATTACTTTAGTTACAGCATCCTTGGTGTATAATATTAGCCTTAGGCGTACCCGCATAGGCTCGAAGTCGTTTCACTGCGACAAAAGTGAACATACCTAGGCTCGAACTAGGGACCTTCTGTGTGTTAGACAGGGCGTATTTAGGGGGGGCGGTTTTTGGGGCTCGGGCCACCCCCTGCCCCAAGTCAACACACATGCCATACCATTCATGCTATTCGCTGTTACAAAAATTTTCACACTTACACACAAAAATGACATCAATTTGAGCTGTGAGACGAAATATATGAGATTTTTTTTGGTTATAAAGTCAAAGTTAGAACAAAGTATCCACAAAAAAAACTTTAAACTACTAGCTTTCAAGCCAATGTGCCTTGCATTCAAAATTTTGCTTCCATTGTATTTGCTCGATTTTCATTGAAAGCGAAAAAAAAGTTCGGTTTTAAGTTCGATTATGCATTATATTTATTAAACTAACATGTAAGTTATCATAAAGTTGAAATGTCGAAAAAACATCATTTTACGAAGAATTGAATAGCAGAGTTGACCTGTGCTTTGAGTTATGGTATTCAATGTAAAATGTATGTATGTAAGTTCCTTTGTATGGTCGAATAGAATCTGATTCATAAAGATTTAAAGCAGTTATTGTTAAAAATTTTGCAATAAATTAGTTCATTTTGGAGTGAATCCTTAATATTTTCTTGGGGCTCTGCCCCAAATCCCCCCCCCCCCCAGCCGAGGTTCCTCATATTTTAATAGTCATTCCCCCTTACAGAAATCCTGGATATGCAGATGTGACAGCCCTACACTATTCGTCTCAAGACCTGATGCAACTCGAGAATAATTTTCTTGAGAAATATAAAGCTTAAAGGCAGTACACAAATTACATCATGCAAAGTTTATCAAAAAAATTTAAACAAAAATTGGAAACTGATCAAAAATGTAACTATGACTGATTGTGTGGTTTACAATATTGATTATATAACTGATAATCTGTTACAGTATGTGTAAGCTGTAGCTTAACTGAAATTTGTGCATTATCACACAGTTACATGATTTTTAACTTCAAAATATTTAATAAGAATAATTATAAAATTTCAAATTTCATTATAAGATTTCAGCGGAATACATCGCCAAATAAATATGGACCAAAAAAATAATCACCATTGACAAATAATATCAAAACATGTATGGTAGAACTTTTACAACATAAAAGTTAGTTGCGCGACTTTCTCAATTAATGTGCCTGTGCCGCCTACACAGATCTCATCCATCCAAGTTGAGGAATGCAGTTCATTTCGGGAAGAAGGATGGCATGATCTGGTTGCTATAAATCAAGAGGTCACTGAAGAAGAGAATATCCAGCTGCAAAACGTGTGCGGAGCGACGCCATTTCCCGCCCAAATGGAAATGACACCAAATTTTGATCCTGATTTTCGATTTGTGATCGC
>JAQGBA010001772.1:0-12271 GCA_034698125.1 Prionchulus punctatus | reverse complement strand
CCCGTCCAGACAATCGTTATCGTGATCGCATACCCACGAAGCTTGAATGCAATGACCATTGGCGCACTGGAATTCACTGTTGTTGCAAGGAGGCGGTGTTCTACCAGGACAATTCTCTGCGCTCTCATCTTCGCCGCCTCTACAATTGATTTCCGAATCGCACAGCCAGCTTTTTGGAATGCATTCGACTCGTCCGATTTCCCTGTTGGATACGCATTGAAATTCGTCCTCGCGACAAGGTCGTATATCTCGATTATCTGCATCCTTGTTCAATCCTAGTAACTCATAGTAATCGTCTCCCGCCCCCAGGGCGACGGCAGCGAGTAAAACGTGAAAGATTATCAATTTTTCCCGAAACATCATCGGCCAGGGCATAAAATTCGCTCAGTTAGCAATGAAACACGCAAAAAAGCAAAAAAACTCGCCGCCTACGCTTTTAAACTATGCAACGTCGACTAGCCGCACCACCCGACGTCCGTTCTCATTTTCTCGAGAAATTATTGTGCGTTTCATGTATTCGCGGTGAACTTTGTTTTGGTCGCGAAAACACCTCGGCCAGGCGTCAATATTTGCTTTTAAAAAATATATGTAAAAAAAAAGTAAAACCAGTTTATGCAATAAAATCAAATAATTCCTACAACTTTCGTCCACTTTTTAAGTGATCAAATGCGGAGCGGCGAAGAGAATTGCGCAAGTGCTGATAATGAGAAAGCTAGTGAATATTATCAAACATAATCTGTCGACAACCTTGGCTGCGAATCCGAAATAGCAAGCAACTTTAGCCGCTGGACAACTACAGTCACTGAACGTCTATAGTCACATGGCAATTATATTTTATTGAACAACTATGGTCACTGGATAACTATAGTTTATAGAACAAGTATGGTCACCGGACAATCATGCGCTGAATCTCGAACCTGAATATGCGAAAAACTGTTCCAATCAGGAACTTTTGAAATCCTTATTGCAAATCAACGACGAAGTCGAAAGATTGTTGATCCATAATTTGAATAAAGCTTTATCCTCTCAATCGAACGACTCGTTCAGTTATCGATTTTGCAAAGATCGCAAATCGTTTGCATTTTAGATTTATTTTACATTTTTTTCGAGCTCGCCGTATCAAGGATTGATCACTGTATTTCATCAAGAATCAACATTACGGTTTCCGATTTCATCCGCAAGCATCACGATAAGGAGAAAGATAAAGAGAATTTTTTCGATTTAGTGCGCGGATTTCACATGCTTGAGCATAAATTGAATATCATGTTTAAGCAGCTATCAATCGGCGATGATCAGATGATCAGATGCTCAACAATCGTAAGTTCAATGGCTCAGCGTTCTTGTGTCGTTTTGCGAGCACTTTTCTTGTTTTTTTTTTGCTAAAATTGCAGCGATTTTTAAAAACAACTTGTCAGAATTGGTTTCACTGTCATTCATTGACATGGATTATACATTCGGATCGAAGAATTTCTCCAAGAAATTGGCGCTGGCGGTAAGGCTTTCTTTAAACAAAAACAGCTTTGAAAGCGACTTCCTTCAGCCAACTTGCAAATCGGTTGACTGTCTATTTTTTCAGCATCGCATTTCTGACTTACCTGCCACAAATTCACTGGAATCAACCAAGTCGAAACTCAATTTTGCTCGGATATCGCTAAATGCACCGAAATCAATTCCAAAGAAGCATTATTTTTGGATGGCAAAAAACACAATTGCTTCACTTATGGGTTGCAAACTTGTTGCAGCACAGCACAAAATTTTTTTTGTTCTTCAGGGACCGAGTCATTTCACTAATTTCACCAAATCAGTGACGCTTTTGACTTCACGAAAGTGCACAACGTCGACATCGGGCTAAAAGTTGCAGAAGTCCTGGCGAAAATTCAAACCAGTCTTGAAATCGTCCAAGTTCCCGAATAATTTAAATATGAATAATTTCATATCGCTTTTCACTACTGCTACCTGTTGCACCAATTTGATGAAGCATCAAATTGCAGAGGCTGGAATAGCTGGAAATACATATTTCAAGACAAATTTTAGCAGATGGCTTGTGACTATAGTTTGTTCATTGACTATAGTTGTCCATAGACTTCAACCAATATTGACACTGATTTTTTTCAGAAATGTTTTGGCAGCACTGCACCATTTCGTTGTAGCCATGCAAAAAATGTTTTCATCATTGCCCAATTTTGCGAAAACAAATTTCGCCTGCTTTTTATGCTTTATCATCCCTACAACAACTATTCTATTGTCAAACATGCACAAGCAAGCATTTCTTCGATCCATCAACTTCACTCCTCAGTAAAATTGTTGCAATAAAACTTTGTACAGTCTTCCGGCAATTACATCCATTCCTTGTGCCCGAAAAACTTGCACCTTCTGATAAGGATTGATGTTTACATATTCCACGGAACACGAACCTTGATGGCATTAATGGTTGAGTGTTTTATCAGTTCCGACCAAATAAGAGGAATAGTTATTAAAGGAATGAGTTATTAGAGGAATAGTTTTTAAAGGAATGTGTTTTAGGAGGAATACTCGTAGAAATATGCTTCATATTTCGTAGAAATAAGCTACTCGTAGCATATGCCCAAGCCTAAACCTAAGCCTAAGCCTAAGACTAAGCCTAAGCCTCCAAAAACTATTCCTCTAATAATTCATTCTTCTAATAACTATTCCTTCTAAGTAATATGATGCATACGAGACATAAACAAGAGCGAACGAACATGGAGAAAACCATGTGACTTGAGATGTCAAACTTCTTAATGGTAGCACAACAAACATGCCTGTTGTTTCGGCCAATTAATCTAATTGCTTTTATTTCTTAACAATTGAAACTTTTTATTTGTCCTATCAAATAAAAAAAGTTCTTTTTATTTTTCCTTATACTTGCTGATAAATCCTAATTGCTATGACTTGTTATTATTCTATTCCTCCAAAAAGTATTCCTCCAAAAACTATTCCTCTAATAACTCATTCCTCTAATAACTCATTCCTCTAATCAGGACTACCCCCGGTACATCCGTTTTATCAACCGCTTCGTATACACCGATTTCTCTTTTTTTAAATGCTGATCGAGTGAAACAGCAAAGTTTAGCATACAGCATCAAGCAATTCATTATCGAAGACCACAGTTTGTTGGTTGCATTTTTTTCTCCTTTTGTAATACAGTATATCCCGTCATGTACCGATTGAGCATGTAAGACTGCTCGCCCACAAACTGAAAATCCATATTCGCGCCCCAGGACAGCAAAAGAGCATTGTTGTAATCGTTTACGTAACTTTTGTCGTAATTTCAAATTTACTCTACCATTTTCTTGATTTATTTACCACCCACTCAAGATTTGATCGTGTCGCAAACTGGACATGGAAAAGCTAAACGACATTATGTCACATTCGAATCGAGCTCGAAGACAGCCTGCGTCGCATTTGTGCATTTGGAAGCTACTGACTAATTTATGTAACACCAAGCATTTATCTTTGTCGGATATGGCGCAAGTAACGTGATCTTGGATAAATTTGAGAACGTTCTCATTGCATCCACCCCTATGACCGGCGCGTCTTTAACCCACACTTTCATGTGATAATAATGAGGAGCGCCGCGAGCTTATATTCAACATGATAGTAGTAATGTTCAACCTGAAAGCAGGTAACATATTCATGAATCTTAACTACGAAACATAATACAGGGAGAAAAAAAAACTAAAAACAGGTTTAAAAAAACTACTCAATTTTATGTTTTTTATAATATTTTCGAGAAACAAATGAAAATGACGATCGCACTGAACAGCGACAGATACAGGATCGTGTTGATAAAGCCAACTTTGATTAGCCGACTCGACGTTTTTGTATTCTCGATTCACGAATTCCAAATATTCGCGCATGTCTGGCCAGTCATATTCATTGCAGATGAGCATTAGAAATCACGTAGCCAGACCGAAATTAGCGTCCATACAAGCTAAATCTTCTCGACGCCCAAATTGTTCAACTTTGAATAAATCGGAATCGCGCCTTCTTTTAAATATCCGCGACAATCCGAACAAGCGAACATGTTCCTATCATTCTTTCGCACTAAGTCGGCGATAAATTGCTTCAGTTCTTTCGTGTGCTCAGTTGATTGACAACCATTCAAATTTGTTTCCACTTCATCGACAATATCGCGCCAACATTGACACATGTCGCAGTTTTTCCACCTTGCAGCCATACTCAGTTCCAAAAATTTATTAAACAAAATCGTTTTTTCCATGATGAAGAAAAATCGAAACTGGAGATGCTGCTGGCGGGCCCAACTCGGCCTGAAAAATGTTAAAAAGCAACTATGCTACTTGTATCTGAACAGCTCAAAATTTTTTTATGAACAAAAGAAACAAAAAAGAAACAAAAACAAAAAATATTTTAAAAAATGACAAAAAGCGACAAGCGACATCAAAAAAGGCGCATGCATGTAGTAGACAAACAGCATTTCGCGTTTGGCAATTTACATATAAAGAATGAGGCACTTGGGAAAAACTGATGAATAGAATTAATAAGTGGAAAAATTGGCGTGTGCGCCCAGCCCGTCATGCGCGTTGTTGATACTCCCTCTGTTCAGAAATAAATGATACATTTAACAGATTTTTTTATTAGGAAATAAGTGATACATTTCGAATAAGCGCGTACAGAATGAGTTTCTGTTGTATCCTAATGACTGCTTAACAGCTTCAATAGGGTCACTAGTGCATTGGAGCTGTAGGGGCATCGTCCTTGACAGTCGAGATTGGATTTTCCAAGGTGTGGAAGTTTGTAAAAATCCATCAAATGTATCATTTATTTCCGAATGGAGGGAGTAGTAAACAACACACACATCAAGAGAAAAAAAATGCATGCTTGCTACGTCATGTCAGCAAAAATAAAAATAGCAACTCCTGCAAAGAAAAAGTTTCTTATAATTATTCTATACAGCTTTTTAATGCGCGTCAACGGGTATGGCTGGTGAACATCTGCTAAAAATCGTCTACAGCTCCTACAAGTTGTCTACAACTGTTAAAAGTTATCTACAACTGCTGCAAGTCATCTACTACCGCTGCAAGTCATCTACAACTGCTGCAAGTCAATGCAACTGTTGCAACTGACATGCAACTATAACAAAACATTCATCAAAGATAATCATTGCATTGCGTTGCTCCATGTTCAAAAGTTGAAAAAAGCTCCTTTTAGGCTTCCTACCTCAATACTGCCGCATAACACTGGTAATATGAAAAACATATGGTCAACTTTGTGTGTTAAGGTTTTATTTTTTTAAGTTACGAATAATATTGTTTATTTAGCCAAAAAGGTTACTGACTCATTTATTTTTTGGTGTTCAACGTAAAACGACGAGACGGCACCATAATTCTTTTATCACATCGGAAGGATTGCAAGGGATTTCTTTATGGATGTTTAGCAGTGCTAGCCCAGTCAATCGTTTGTCGGACATGGTAGCTCGTAAATAGGTCTTGATTCGCTTCATGGTCGAAAGACTTCTTTCAGCAGTTACCATCGAAACAGAGATAGTTGCCAAGGTCTGTTAAAGTTCAACATGATAGATTTAAATGTACGTAGAAAGAAAATGTTTACTTTTAATGCTTTATAAATATTTGTTTCAAAGCTCTTAGGGCAACTAGACAGTGCATCCACAGCATTGTTAATTTTCATTGCTTCTTCCTTTTTGAATTGACCTTTCCATGTTCGATATTCATGGAAAAATTGATCTTCAGAACAGTCAAAATCTCCAGCGATGAATTCATGGAAAATTCGTTTTATAGTTACAACATTATGATCTGAACAAAGTTTCCAACTCATAAAACAATAATTTCCATTTACATTTTTAAATGTTACAATATTACATACCGAAAAAACTGGCACAAGTTTTTGCAAATCGCTAACTGCTCCCATTTGTTCACTAAATCGATAGTTTAACTGCTCCTGCAGTTCACTTATGTATGGAATGTACATTGTTGAGTAATAAGAATCTTTCGCTGAAGAAAACTGCTGGTATCATATGGTATTACAGCGAACGATTTGCAGATGTCATGAAATTCTGAAAATATTCAATATTACATAAATGTTTTGATATTAATCTAAATATCCTTTACTTAATTGGGCGAGATCCTAGATTTTTATTAAATTGACTTCGTTTCTTATCGGATTCCGCTAATGTTAATTGTTTTTTTAAAACCGAAACGCGTCTTAAGCATTCGACCAATTCAACAGAAATTTGCTGCAGATTCGATGAAATGGTTGCGAACTTTAAGAGAATTCGTGAATTCGTGAAAAATGAAGAAGGCAAACAAGAAATCGAAACGCATAACTGAATGGGTGGGGGTATAAAGGTGCTATGTAACATTTTTGTAAAAATTAAGATAAATATTGTCATGTACAAAAGAAAATATGCTCTATCCATCCATAAAGGTGCTATGGCTCTAAACACTCAATATCATCAGATACACAATGAATTTTCATGGATTTTATGAGAGCATAATAGAATAAAAGCACTAAAATCGATTTATCTCAAAATCACAATAGTGCTACGTAGCACCTTTATGCCCCCACCCATTCAATTGTTATAACAAATCCTCTGAATATTCTATATTATCCTATATCCTATGTTAGAACTATTCGTATTATCTAAGGCTGCTTAGCCGGCTATAGGCAAAATCGGATCCGGGTAAACAGAGAAGGCCAAAAAATTTAAAAAAAAATTTGACTTTTGAGAAAATTTCGAAAGAGAATCATTTGAAAAGTGTCTGGTATAGTGAACATATTCTGTAGAGATGTGGACGAAATTGTTTTTGAAAGTTTACGAAAGTTGTGTATATTTTGAAGTCTGATAAAACAAAATGAATTGTACTGAAGCTTGTTTCAAATGTGAAATATGTATTTAGCAATTTTTTTCTTATCTTAGATAAACAGTGTCTCCTGATGAAAACTTGCGCTGCAGCAATTTCAGTGTCAAGCCACTTAAAAACGAAGTTCAGTTAACTATAAACTGAATTACTTTTTGTGCATTTATCATTTAAAACTTTGTTGTAATTACATTTATTTCAAACGCTGCTTGATTTTTAGCAAAATTGTTTTCAAACAGCTTCATTTCAGATACATAAGAATGAGACCAAATCTTCAAGCAGTAGTCGACGAAATTACAGTAAAGACCGCCGATTTCGATATTGATGCAGATTTGCTATATCCAGCGCTGAGAAGACGAAATATTTTGATACAGGATGAAGAAGATATGATTAAGGCCGAGATAACTGCTACAAAAAAAACTATGGTATGCAACATGCTTTTTACGCAATAACACCCATCACTGAATAACTTGTTAATCATTTCATCTGTCGCGTTTGAAAAAAGCATGGCTTGAAATGATGTCCCGTAGTTAGCTCGGTTTTTGTACACAGCTACACAGCTCGAACCCTCTACATGAACTTCAGAAGTTGCGACAATTGCCCTGTCCCCTAACTGTCCTTATTTTCTAACCACCGTAAATACTTACATTAGGCAGCTATCCTTCTCCCCCAGGGTTGCATACATCAGTGCTGAGCTAAGTATCTGAGCAGAAGTATGATTTATTTCAAAATGCTATACTTAAATTTATGGTTGGATTTTTTTAGAAATTGTTTTATTTCTTGAAACGAAAAAACGATGACACTATTGTGATTCTTCAACAAGTTTGCATCATTCAAAAACACGCCTATTTGCTCGACGTGATTCAGACAGTTCTGAAAAATTACAAATTATACGACATGATCTGGCACGGAGAATTTACTGATTCGATTTCCAGTAAGTTTCTGATATCGAAACATAAATAGGTTGAAGCTACTCAGCTTTTGTTCGTGACTATCTGTAGTGTGAACTGAGGATGCCTCGTTGCCAATTTCGCACAGAGGTCAATGGGCTTATAGATTACTAACAGAAGGCCATCTGAAACCAGCCTCAGGGGGTCTTTGACTAAAGGGTGGTGAATAAAATTTGAGACAACTTTTAAATGCTTGCCATTTTTGAATGCGCGCGCCTTTTTTCCTGAAATTTGCAGGATACATTGAGCAAAATGTTTAAAAAAAGCATGCCAAATTTCATTTAAAAATTTTAATTATTTCAAAAGTTACACAAAAATGAAGTCGATGACCTTAATTGAGCGTGTGTACATGTACATGTAACGCACACACATGTACACACGCTCAATTAAGGTCATCGACTTCCTTTTTGTATAACTTTCAAAAATGGCAAGCATTAGTTGTCTCAAATTTTAGTCACCACCCTTTAATTGATAATCACGTATTTTCAGATGACGAAATTGAAACCATCAGGGGGAACTTAAAGGACTATTATAAATATGATTTGGAAATGATTAAGAATTACTGGCTCCAGTTCGACGTTCGACTAGATTTAAACATGGAAACTTTTTACAACCATCACATTGTAATAAAGGATTGGCACGGCCAGTTAAAAACTGAAATAAAATACTTTGAAGATGTATTCTCAACGGATTTTAATCGCTTCATTATATCTGCAGATGGTGGATGCGGAAAATCAACGTTTGTCCACGAAATGACTCGACAATGGGTAAAAGGAGAGGAAAATTGGACCAACAAATTTTCTTTCCTATTCTTGATTCGTCTGACTGAAGTTAGAACCGGAACCCAATCTCTGCGGGATTTGTTAACAAAAATATGCCTAGGCAAGAAAGATGGAGAGATCGTTGCAGAATGGTTGACTGATGCAAAGTTTTTCGGAAAGTGCCTTTTTATATTTGACGGACTTGATGAACTGCAGCAAGAAGTTTGTGAAGATATCAACGATTTGATTTACGGCTATGGAACAAAAAAAGCTGGCTAATGTTGTTGTGACGACACGTCCGGGCGAACAGTTTGAAAGTATTAAGAAAAGATTCGGACTTATCATCAAGTTGGAGGGATTTACAGAGCGTGGAGCTGTTGAGCAACTGAAGAAATTTCGTATAAGCCAGATTCAATTGGAAGCGATATGCGGGATCTTTTGAAGGTGCCTCTGTTTAATACACTATTTTGCATAACCCATGATATTTCATCGATTGGTCATTTCACCATATGCACTGTTATCGAAAGATTCATTCTGTTTATGTGCAAACGTTACAAGGACAACAACCCAAGTTTTACAGAAAATACCCAAAACGAATTGATCTTAAAATTAGGTCAGGCTGCACAAAGCAAATTTTCATTTATTGATCTGAAGCATCCAGCTATTTTTCGTTTCATCTTACCAGGTGTCAAATTTCCCTATATTTCTGATGCTCTTTTATCTACTGCCATTGGCGCTGGTCTTCTTTATAAAAACAGTACAAAGACAGATTTTATATATATACACCAAACCATAGCAGAATATTGTGCAGCTTTCTTCTGGTGTGAAACAAGTCAGTTAGCTGTGAAACACATTTCTGGTTCTAGGGTTCAATTTTCTAAGCCATATGGCGGAGTCTTACGTCATACAGATTTGTTTTCATGCTTCCTCAGCCATTTCAACCCGAAATATAAATTGCATTTATGGCAAGAATTTGATCAGGTTGTACCACGATTGAATGAGTATGAAACTTTGCCGAAAAGGAAAATTGTTCATGCGTTCATTTTTTTTCCACGTGCTTTTATCGCTAATCAAAATGCAGCACTGGATAAGCTTGAAATTATTGATGCAGATGAATTTACGCTTCAATGTGCTCACTTTGAGATGGGAAAAACATTTGAAAGTATAACAAAACTGGCAAAAGTTAAACTTGACTTCTGTTCATTTAGTATTAGTCCAGAAGAATATTTTGAGGAGTACAGAATGAAATCTTTATCTTTGGTTTGGTGCAAATTTGAGTATCCAATCAAATCTGAAGAAGTGGTACATACAGCAGAATACAAGATATTGGATTTAGAAGAACTCCATGTTACTTTTAGATACCAAGATTATACAGTCATGTCTTTTTTATCATTTGCAGTGAGATGTAGTTCAAAATTGAAATCATTAGTCATTCATTCACCATCTCCACCACCATCACCATTTCGCCTTATTGCATTTATTCGTCCACCTCTTGATACTAGTGAATATCATCGAAATAATTGGATATTAGCTTTACGAAATAATGAGCGCTTGTCTCTGTCAATGAAATTTCTTGACCTGGAGTTACTTAATCCACCCGATTTAACAATGCTTGCTGAATCAATATCAAGAATGGCCAATTTGAAAACCGTAAATTTATATGTGCAACGAAATTTGTCTAAAACAGAAGTGAATGCCTTTTCAGTTTTATATAAAAAGATTAAACACACAGTCAAGAGATGGCTACTGCGAGACGAAAATGGAGAAAGACTTGAGACGAATTAGTTATTGTTCTCATAATTGTTTAGTTGACCGAATTGTTGTAATTTGTGAGTGTCGAAATATGGAAACTGAAAGACAAAAATGGAGAAAATGGGCTTATAGATTACTAACAGAAGGCCATCTGAAACCAGCCTCAGGGCGTCTTTGACTAATTGATAATCACATATGTTCAGTTGACGAAATTGAAACCATCAGGGGGGAACTTAAAGGACTAAAATTTCGATTAAAAATATGATTTGGAAATGATTAAGAATTATTGGCTCCAGTTTGACGTTTGACTAGATTTAAACATGGAAACTTTTTACAACCATCACATTGTAATAAAGGATTGGCACGGCCAGTTAAAAACTGAAATAAAAAACTTTGAAGATGTGTTCTTAATGGATTTTAATCGCCTCATTATATCTGCAGATGGTGGATACAGAAAATCGGTTTATATCGATTTGCCTCAGCTTTATCTCATTGCAACACTTCCGAAACAGAATCTCGAACCTGCATATGAGAAAAACTGTCCCAATCAGGAACTTTTGAAATCCTTATTGCACATCAATGATGAAGTCGAAAGATCGTTAATCCAACATTTGAATTAAGTTTTATCCTCTCAATCGAATGACTCATTTCACTCATCGATTTTGCAAAGATCGCAATTCGTTTACATTTTCAATTTTTTTCGATTTTTTTGAATCAGTCGCAAAAACTATTGGAAAAATACGACATTTTGCAGGAAGCAAAGTCTTAACATCTGGTACACTTTTTAATTTTTACAATCAGTTTTTTGCTCATCAAGTTCCATAAACATGCCGTCGAAATGTATTTTGTATTAAGCATAATTGGGAAGTAACTCATCGATCCACTGGCTAGAAATGTATCCGTGCGTTTCAACCTTCAACAGGTGACACTTATCGGTATCATAAATGAAGATGTAGCATGGCCAATCCTAAAGATTCAATGATAATTATTCGAAAAAAATTATGCTGCAGTATATCTTACTGTTGGAGCGTTGTTGGATGAGAAGAAATATAACTGCTTGAATTAAACTATTGTCTATTTTGATGTATAAAGTTTGAAATAAAACAATATTTTTTTGACCTTATCCGCGTCTTTCTCTTGACTCATGGAAAAGTCATTTAGAAAGATCCAGAGCGGCAATAGCATTTCGACAAAGCGCTGAAATGATCTATATTTTTCGACCCATCTATATGTCATTGTTATGGAACTACATTTGCATATTACTTGTTTTGTCATACCTCGTTTCACGTAAAGAAATCAAGCGACTTCGCCCACTGTCACCAATTCTAGGATGTTCCTGAATCACACTTTTAACATTTGCATACGTTTTGCAGAAGCGAAATTGATAATGACTTAGACAGCGTTAACAGCAAGTCAAATTTTAACTAAGAACGTCAAGGCGCAAGGCTCTGGGAATGTGCAGCGCAGTGAACAAATATCGCTTTTGGATACAATCGTTGTATGCGCGCTTGAACTCCATTAATGTGACCTAAAATCAGCCAAGATGTTATCTCGAAAGTGTGATATGTTTAGCGAATAACTGAATGTACCCTTCATCGTTGCTGTTCCATCATAGCCTTGTTCATGCAAAACTCTAAATTCAAACCAGCTTCTTTCAAAAACGAAAGTAATGAATCTGCAATAGCTACTGAATTCATTTCAGTTAATTTTTGAAAATCAAGGAAATATTCGAACAGTTTATCCTTCAAAAAGAGAAAAGTAGGTTTAAATTACAACATTTGAATTACAGTACCTGTCAAAATGATACAAAACCCCCTGTATTTTTTGTTTTTGATTTTTTATTTCCGCTGTTTGCGCTAAAGTGTTCCTCAGCCGAGATCCATATAGATACCAGAAATGACACGCTTTCACAACATGCTTGTTTTTCTATGTTGTTGTGCTATGTGTGTAA
>JAQGBA010001771.1:0-12273 GCA_034698125.1 Prionchulus punctatus | reverse complement strand
CTTGTCATTTGTCATTTTTTTTGGTCACATTGAGAATGATTTCTATTAAACTGCACGATACTAAAACAAAAAAATGCCTTAGAAACAAAAAATACACTCTTACTTTGTTTTAAGGACTTCCTTTATCCAATTTTAGCTTCATTTCGTCGACGACAGTCATCAAAACGCGTATATTTTCCGCAAACACGATTACATTCAAATTTTCCAGTTATCTTTGATGTTTTAAATTAAAAATTGACAGCGAATCGAAAACTGACCGACCGCGAGGTGTTAGTAATACGAAACTGATTTTGCGCTAGCACTTAGCCTGAACATTAACCGTTCAGGTTAGAATAGTCTTATATCAATCATCACTCAGCGCGCTAAACTTTCCAGTTTCGCGCGCGAAATTTCCAGGTTGCAGCAAATTTCCGGTTCGATTTTGTGCATTATTATTTGATTACCCAGCAAAAAAATCGTTTCGAAGCTATGTAAAACCAATTTCTCGTTAAAATGTCGATGGAAAATTTATTAACCGGTAAGAAAAACAAAAATGCCATTAATTTTAGTTACCTTTTCAATTTTTGCAATTTTTCGTTCCAAATTTTTTTAGAATTTGGTCATCCGTTGAAATCTCGAGCGGCGTCGAGATTGACCGTTTTAAAAGAACCAAAAAATTGTCACTGTCTCGATTCGTCGCCACTCTGCCATTGCAAAAACAAATCCAGACGACATTCGAAAGAAATTCGTGAAAATTCGTGGTCGAAATTCGTTCCCTATCTGAAACTGATTTCGTTGTGTTTATTGTACGGTTGTTTGCTTTTAATCGTCGGCTTTATCGCCTTTAACGTCGCTTTATTTTGCTTAGGTGAGTTGAAAACTGTTTCACGATTTTTTCTTTCAGAATTTGGTTTTTTTTCTCGTTTTTTCAGGCTATCGCCAAGAATCTTGCGTTTTCCCACGGTTTTCGGTATTTTTTTCAACGAAAGTGTGTCGAAATTTAATTCGTACCGTTTCTTGACGTTTTAGGTTAAAAATTACTTCGATTCTTCGACCGGCGGCGAAAGGTTCGGGGAATTTTTCATTTTCATCGAAAGTTCTTAAAAAAACAAATTTTTCCAGTTTTCACGTCGCTGATATGGAGAAATTCGAAGAGCGTTTGAAAAACTTGCAGGCTCGTTTGACGAATTTAGAATCGGACAAAAGTTCTTCGTCGGCGACCGTCGCAGATCTGACGAGGACGTAAAATTTGTTGTTCTTTTCGTTTTCGGGTTACTTTTAGTTTCACTGCGTGTTTTTTCACAGTTTGAAGCAAATCGAAACCGATTTCGGTTCGAAAATTGAAAATGAAGGTCACATTGTCGATTCGAAAATTGTCAACGAATTGAAATCGTTCGACGCCGTCGTCAACGAACATTTTAAATTGTTGCAATCGTCGTTGCTCGACGTCGAAAGCGAACAATTGAAATGGAATCAAAAATTGACCGATATCGCGTCTGCCGTCGAAAAAGAACGCGATAAAATCATTCGTTTGAGGCAAAATTACGAAACGTTAAACTTGCCCAATTGTTCGCACTGTACGTCGCTAATGGTGCCTAAGAACGTTGAAAACGGGCTTGAAATTTTATCACAAGACGCCGTCGACAGATTGATAACGTCGGCCATCGAGAAATACGACGCCGACAAAACCGGTTTGCCCGATTACGCCTTGGAATCTTCGGGTAGGCGACTATAGTTTCAATGTAACTATAGTTCGGATGCAACTATAGCGTATATTAGACTATATCATGTTGGTTTTTTTGTTTTAGGCGGTTCGATTCTGTCTATTCGTTGCACTGAGTCGTACTCTTACTGGACGAGACAATTGCAAGTGTGGAACTTTCCCGTTTATTGGGGCCGATATTCGCCTCGAATGGTTATCACGGTGACACCTTTTTGATGTCAAATATTGTTTTAGGAGACACTTTTTGAATACATACGTTTTTTTCAGGCGGGAATGACTCCCGGCGAATGTTGGGCGTTCAAGGGTGCCACCGGCTATCTGGTTGTCAAACTGGCGGGCGACATTCAAATTGACGCCATTTCTTACGAACACATTCCGAAATCGATCGCGCCCGACGGTCACATCAATTCGGCGCCGAAACAGTTTGAAGTTTTCGTAAATTTTGTTTTTTAACTTCAAAAATGTGCAGAAAATGAATCACAAAATTATATTTCAGGGATTGATGACGGAAAATGATCAGCAGGCGATTTATCTGGGGAAATTTACGTACGACAAGGACGGCAGACCTTTGCAATATTTCCCGATTGTGGTTAGAAACTATAGTTTACAAGCGACTATAGTTCTAAAGCAACTATAGTTCGTAAGCGCCTATAGTTCTCATAAAGTACGTTTCTTATTTTTGTCAGGTTAACGCTCCCCCGGTGCCGATTATCGAGTTCAAATTTTTAAGCAATCACGGATTTCCCGAGTACACGTGCCTTTATCGTTTTCGCGTTCACGGCAAACGTGTTTGATCTGTTTTGTTTTATTTTTTTCGTTTTGTTTTGTTTTTCAGTATTCTTCCGTTTTTCGTTACTGTTTTTTGCAGTTTTATATTTAAAATTTCGTTTTTCATGAATTTCTTGCTGAAGAGCTTTAAAAAGAAGGTTGAATAAAATTTGGTTGTAAAAATTGCATTTTTTCGTGGATTTGCTATTGAATAAATTGTCATCTTTCGAAAAATCGCAAAAATGCTTGTTTTTACAAAGAATTTGTTTCATTCGAGGTAGTTTTTTGGACGTTTTAAAAACCTAGCAAAATTGTAAAATTCGAGGTCGTTTTTTGTGACCTAAAATGTCGAAAAAAAGTTCAACCGAAGGTCTGCCGTTTCGGTACCTGTTGTCGTGCGTCGCTGCTACCGTAAGGTGTCTTGTACAGTCGATGATCGAGTACATTTATGAAACACGAATTTTTTGATTCTCAGGTAGCCGAGACCGTAACTTATCCGTTGGATATCGTAAAAACTAGATTACAAATACAAGGCGAGGAGATCTTGCATCAGAAACCTGATGCATCGGGGAAAAACGTGAAACGCAAAATTGGCATGATTCGAATCGCCAGAGACATAGGTTAGAACATTTTTGCAAGATATGGGGCAAAAATATGATTCGTAATGTTCGCCTTTACAGTTCGACACGAAGGAGCTATGCAAATGTGGCAGGGTCTCAGTCCTGCAGTCGTGCGGCATTACGGTAACTTGTGATGCTCAGGTTTTCATGACGATTGTGCACTAGTTTACTTTTCAGTCTACACCGGAGTTAGAATTGTCGTTTATGAATCCATGAGGGAAAATTTATTCAGCCATAAAACCGACGGCGCTTTCCCTTTGTGGTACGCGAAATGGGTTTTTTCATTCAAATTTAACGCATTTATGGTCATTTTTTCGTTTCGTAACTTGTAGGGAAGCCATACTGTCGGGAATGTGCAGCGGCGTTATTGCTCAATTTCTCGCCTCACCTGCGGATCTAGTTAAAGTGCAAATTCAAATGGAGGGTCGACGAAGGAGGGATGGACATCCGCCGAGGTATTTGTGAAGCGGAAAATGGCATGGTTAATGGTTTGGCGAACACGTTTTTTGTTTTTCAGAGTAACTTCCATGTACAACGCAGTATCGAGAGTGGTAGCCGAGGGCGGCGTTCGAAGCCTATGGAAAGGCTGGGTGCCTAATTGCCAAAGGGCAGCGTTGGTCAACATGGCCGGTTAGCTTGCAATGGCCACTGGATAACAGTGATGTCCTGTTACATAATTTTTTTTTAGATTTGGCAACGTACGACAAAGCCAAACATACTTTATTGCGAAAAACAAGCTTGCAAGATAATTGGGTCACACACGCTCTTTCAAGGTGAGCTAGCACTCAAAATTGGTTTTAAAATCACGAATCGCACACTTTTCGAATTCGTTTCAGTGTATTCGCAGGATTGGCGGCGGCCGTTGCCTCGACGCCGGCCGACGTTGTTAAAACGAGGGTTATGAATCAACCGACCGATAGTCGCGGAGTGTAAGTACTATAGTTGTTCGTGAACTATAGTTCAACTCATGTGAACTGTAGTTGCCTTTTTGTAGTGGTCTAATCTACAAATCGTCCATGGATTGTTTAATAAAAACCGTGAAAAACGAAGGTTTTTTCGCCCTATACAAGGGTTTCGTACCGATTTGGACTCGGATGGCCCCCTGGTCGCTGACATTTTGGGTTTCGTACGAACGAATTCGAAAAATGACCGGTGTCTCGAGCTTTTAGACCTCAAAATTTTCATATTTATTACCTTATTTTGTTTCATTTTTTTTGTGTTAGTCGAATTAATTTCCATGACTTTCTGCGAGATTCCGATGATATTTTAATTTATTATGTTTAGTTGCTTGTTTTGGTGCGAATTGTTTAGTTTCTGGAATAAATTCAATCGTCTAATTCAAAACTTGTAAAAAGCAATTTCACGACAAAAAAGAAACAAAATTACAAATAAAGTTCCTTTGAAATGGTTTAATTAAGAAATTTTTCGCTGTTCACCAACGTGTGCGTTTATTTTGCTGTTGTCAGACTCGAAAAAGTAGCGAGTGAAGAATTTTGCTTGTTAACACGCTTCGTCGGACAACTTTCGTTCAAAATTGCGATTAATCGAGGATTAGTTAAAACCAAACTGTTTTTGTTCTATTAACGAAGAAGATACTGGCTGAACGCCACTTTACACTGGACGATGTAGATTTTTAGTTTTAAATTTTGTTTTCGAGGCGAGTGGTCGCGTTTCACAAAATTGCTCGAAAGTTAACATGGCTGACGGCGAAACGACAAAAGCAAAGACGACATTATCCCCGGCACAGGCGCCCGAATCCATTGTATTGATCGTGTTTTTTTGCGTATTAGCCATCGCCATTTTGACCGTAATTATCGTCGCTTGCGTAATTGTTTGCCGACGTAAAATCAAACCGAACGAAGTATCAATCGAACAGGACGACAGTCGAAGCGGAACGAAGAAAACGAGTAAAGCCTGCGAAATGCAAATGATGCAAAACGAACTGCAAACGAAAGAATTTAAAAAGCAAAAAATGGATCCCGAAGATATCATTAAACGTCAAACGAAAAGAAATCCGAAACGAAATAAATGAACGAAAATTGCCGAAATTGCGTTTGAAAAACTTTATTTATCGTCCAAAATTGCATTTTGTATTTTTAATGTGCATTATTGGTTTGGTTTTGTTTACTAAATTAAACTGTTTTTCGCTTACCAGTGTCGAAAAAAGCACAATTTTGTCTCAAATTCAAGACAAAAAGACGACCAACGTACAAACAAAACAAAAATTGTTGAACGTTTTATGGTCATGTTTGCGCTTAAGTTGGCGGTTTAAATGTGAAAGGTGATTTTCCTGCTGTAAGACTCGAGAAAATAGCTAGAGAAGAATTTTGCTCGTTAACGCGTGGCGTTGGACCACTTTCGTTCAAAATTTGCGACTATCGAACTAAATTGTCGTCTAAGAACGTTATCGAGGCAGAAATGGACACGAAATTTGTTTTAGCAGGTTTTTCAATTATTTCTTTACTAATTTCGGCTGCATTCATTTGTTTTTTTTATGTTTTCAGCCAAGTGAATTCGTAAAACGAGAAAAAAAAGAATTTCGACATGATTTTGATTTAGACTAATGAGGAAGAAAGGTAGACCTATTTTTAAACTTTCGTGTTAATTAATTGTATTGTAATTAAGAAAAACGTGATGATTTTTAAATCACCATCTTTCGGCTGAGTTAATGATGGATAATTCTTTTTTTTGGTCTGAGTTTATTGTGTCGGGATTTTTGGTTACTAATTGGTAAAAACAACAACTCAAAAATGACTTGTCTTTTTTGTTTTTCAGGTTCTAAACAATGACCAACGAGAAGTAGTTGTGTGATTCAAGCAACGAGCCAGAATCGAGACGTTTCGGGCCTAAAACTTGTTCAAAAACGTAACTTAAGTAAGTAAATGCTAATTAAAAGTTAATTCAATTTAATTGCAAGCTTGTTATGATGATCTTTTAATCACCATCTTTCGGCTGAGATTAATGATGGACAGTTATACTTTAATTTTTGTCTGAGTTTATACACCGAATTAAATAATCGTCTCAATAATAAAGAAACTATTAGCTAAAATCGTTTATATTTATTTCAGGATTGTAAATTGAAGAAATCAGAGACATTGTGAAAGCTACTAAACAGTTTTATTTGAGTTATAATTTGTCTTTGAATTTTTGAAATTAATAAAATAGCTAACGGCATTATAATGGTTTAAAAAATAGTTTTAAAATTATGTTTGTTAAAAGTATAAAATTATCACAGAAACCAGCAAATTGTGCAAACAAAAAACAAGGGCAATTTTTTGAACATGCTATATGCTTAAAAACTAGCAATTAAGAGCTAATTTTGCTAAAAACTGGCCCTAAAACGAAAACTACGGAAATTTATTAAATTGCTAATTTTACTCTAAATCAAAAAGGCTAGCAAGTTTTTGGTTCCTTTTGCACGCTATGTAGCACAAACGTGATCATAATCAACCACCAACGAACGAAAAACAAACAATGTTATGCAAAATTTTTAAAAAATAAGACAGTGAAAATGACTGCTAGCGATGTTTTGTAAAGTCGATTTTCGAACGTGTTTTTTGCTTGAAATTTCACGAACGATGTAATTCGCGCATTCATCGTAAATGTGCTTTTAAAAAATGGCTGAAAAACACGGAAAACTATTCAACAAGCCGCTTCGATCCGTTAAATCAGCGTCGAACGTTATCGATAAATCGTCGATTATTAAACAAGCTGCCGCAAGCCATTTTCGACATGAAACGAAAAATCGCCCGTTTGTGATATCGGCGAAGTCGGCTGCGAGTCGCAAGTCGTTGGTATTTGAGAACCGTGCCGGCAGCGCGCTTCACTTGTACGACGAAGATTCGTCGACCATGCCGACGCTGGCGGCTTACTTGCAAACGTTCACGTTGCCCGGACCGCAAGATAAAGAAGCATCGGATAAGCCGAATTCAAAAGTATACACGCATTTTTTGATTTCACATGCGAGAAGTTGCATCGTGTTGTTGCACGATTGTAGAGACAGCATGCAAGAATTGAGTTTGAATGAGTTGCATTTTTGAACCGATAATTTGCACGAAAGGATGCGAAACGAAAAGAAATGATTTCTTACCCGTTTCATGTAACAAATGTACCTGCAACAAATGATGCATGATTGAGAGGCGATTTTGACAAAAATTGAATGCATCAGTGAAGAACCGATGTTTTGTACTCTTGTTGCAGAGAGTTGCAAAGTTGGGAACACTTCTTGGCGTTTATCTGCCAACAATCCAACACATATTGGGCGTACAAATGTTTCTTCGCTTGCTTTGGATCGTCGGAATCGGTGGAATATGCGAATCGTTGATCATGGTTTCGATTTGTTGCCTTTGCGTAAAAAAAATCGGAACGTTTAATTGGTGAATCCAAAAATGACACAGTTCCGATGTTTTCAGACGCTTTTAACGTGCATTTCAATATCGGCAATAGCCACCAATGGCGTTATTGAGAGTAAAAATTCACGTTTCTCATTTTTGACTACTTTTCCCTTGTTAACGACCGAAAATATGTTTTTTAGGCGGCGGAGCATATTTCATGATATCGCGAAATTTGGGTCCCGAATTCGGAACAGCTGTTGGAATTTTGTATTATTTGGCAAACACCGTTGGCGTTTCGATGTATTTAGTCGGCGGAGTTGAAATACTTTTGGTAATTAAAAAAATATACAGTATACCATCGTTGCCAGTTGCCAAAAAAAACTGAAACCATTTTTGACTCGTTTTCGTTGATTTATGAATCGAAAACTGTTCTATTTACAGATTTATATGGCGCCCGACTTGCCGCAAATCGGCGTTAAAGGCGATCACGGCGACGAAATCAATAATTTCCGAATATACGCCTCGGGCCTTCTCGTTTTAGAAATCATTATCGTCGCGTTAGGCGTTCGATTCGTGCAATGTTTTGCTCCCGTTTCGTTGTTTTGTGTCGTTTTATCGATACTCGCCGTTTATTCGGGATCGTTCGTTGCGAACACTGAAAAGAGTCCGAAGTACGTGATAGTTGTCAATGAACTATAGTTATTAATGAACTTTAGTCTCAGATGAACTATAGTCTCTCATGAACTATAGTTGCTTGTTAAGGATATGCTTGTTGGGCGATAGTTTACTTTTGCCGTCGACTTATACGCTGAATAACACTCCGATGTGTAACAAATTTGAAAACGGCTCGTTGTATATGAAATTTTGTACGACGAACCTTACGACGGGCGACGACGAATGTCCGTTAATTTTTACTCAATCCGAAACTCATTGGATATCAGCCGTGCCCGGGTTTAGCGCGGAAACGTTCGAAAGTGATTTCGAATCAATTTTTTTATTTGCGTTTCACTTTTTGATGCCTTTCGACAAGTTTTAAGACAATTTATGGCCGAATTATTTAAAAAAAGGCGAAAGCGCCACGGACGTTAAAGGTGATAAGAATCTACAAGTAGTTCAAGATTACGGAACGAATTTTTTCATAATTATGGCGATATTTTTCCCGTCCGTCACCGGAATATTTACGGGCGCCAATATGTCAGGTGAACGACCAAAAATGAGCCGATTTTCAACGAAAAGTGTAGGAACACGTTTCAACATTTTTCAGGCGATTTGAAAGACCCGCAAAAATCTTTGCCCGTCGGAACTTTGCTCGCACAATTGACAACGTCGTTCATTTATTTATCGTTCGTCATCATATTCGGCGGATCGATTCACGGCGCTTTATTGCGCGACAAGTAATAGAAAAAGTGTTCGGATTTACCATTTTAGGGATGCCGTTTACAGTTTCTACTCGATTTCGCAGATACGGCGACAGTTTAAATCGACGAATGATCGTCGGCCAGTTGGCGTGGCCGCACGAATGGATCCTGCTAGTCGGATCGTTCACGTCGACGTTCGGCGCAGCCCTGCAGTGTTTATGCAGTAAGCCGTTCAACTAGTTCTCTGCAACTATCGTTTAAATTTAAACTTTAATTGTGAAACGTTTTTATGCGCGCCTCGACTCTTGCAAAGCATGGCAAACGACGAAGTGATACCGTTTTTGAGCGTTTTTCGAATCGTCAACCGTTGGAACGAGCCGATACGAGCGTTGATCGTGACGAGCCTCATCGCCGAAGCGGGCATACTCGTGGGCAATATCGACGACGTATCGCCTATCGTCGATTTCTTTTTTCTCATGTGCTACTGTTTCGTGAACATCGTTTGCGTATTGTCGTCGACCGTTTTAAGTTCGCCGAATTGGCGACCGCGGTTCAGATTTTATCACTGGTCGTTGTCGTTGTTGGGCGCCGTGCTGTGCTTGTTCATCATGTTCGCCACGTACTGGTACTACGCTGTCGTCGTCATTGTTCTGTGCGCCGGAATTTACAAATACGTCGAGTTCAAAGGGTAAATCGCGACTGAAATCGATTTCAACCCGGTTCAGCGATTTCTAGACAATTTTCAGCGCTAAAAAAGAATGGGGCGACGGCATGACCGGCTTGGCGTTGTCCACGGCTCAGTTTAGCTTGTTGCGAGTGGAGGATAGTCAACCTCATCCGAAGAATTGGAGGCAATTATTGGATTCACAAAATTGTCGCGCAGTCGTTGGATTCCTTTGATTTTCAGGCCTCAATTGCTCGTTTTCGTGAAAATGTTGGATACAGAATTGGAAACAAATCAAAAAATGCTGCAATTGGCTAGTCAGTTGAAGGCGGGCAAAGGCCTGACGCTCGTCGTTACGTTGCTAATCGGCGATTTGTGCAACGACGACGATCGACGAATGGCCGAGCAATTCGCTCAGGCACGTCGCGAAATTTGTTCGCGCTGCCGCCCGGCGGGTAACTTTTTCGTATCGTTGTTGTAGAAACTCAAATCTTTAATGGTCGACGCCAAAGTGAAAGGATTTCCGAAAGTTATCATCGGACATCATTTATCGGAAACAGTCAATACAGTAATCCAAACTGTGGGCGTCGGCGGTCTGCGTCCGAATACCCTGATCGTCGGATGGCCGTACCGTTGGCGGGAATCATTCTACAATCGTCAAGAGGAGTATCACGGGTTCATAGGTCGGTCGACTATAGTTCAATTGCAACTATAGTTAATAATTACAGTTTCAAACTATAGTTCTCGGGTAGCAAACGATTTATGACTCGCTACGCGATTAGCAATGACTTTTTTTGTTTTCTAGATTCTGTACACAGGGCCGCCCGCGCCGACATGTGCCTCATCGTGCCAAAGGGTTTGAACTGTTTTCCGGACGTGAACGAACGAGCCACGGGCACCATCGACGTTTGGTGGATCATCCACGACGGCGGCCTTTTGATCATACTGCCGTTTTTGTTGAAACAACATAAAGTCTGGTCTCAGTGCAAATTGCGCATATTCGCCGTCGCGCAAGTCTACGATAATAGCATAAAAATGAAACAGGATTTAGAAAAATGGGTGTATCACCTGCGCATCAACGCCACCGTCGACGTGGTCGAATTCGAAAATAAAACCATATCAGCGTACACGTACGAACGAACGCTGTTGATGGACGAACGAAACAAATTGGCGCATCATTTGAACTTATCCAAGCACGATATCGAACATGAAGTCGGCAACTATAGTTCAACTGTAGTTAACGCACTTTTCAACTATAGTTGAAAATTTCCATTTTTAGCCTCAATTGTTGATCGATCGACACCGAAGTCGAGCTAATTTATCGGCGTTGGCCGTCGAAAAATCGTTGGAACTGCCGTCGACGTCGAAGGCGACGATGACTCCGTGGATGCGAAGTAATTCCGTTCATCATGCGCCGATATTCTATTCGCCGTTCAGCGACGACGACGCCGACGACGTGGAAGAAGAAGAAGAAAATGAACGCGATTCGGGCGTCGTCGACGAGCCGTCGGTGTTCGAAATGAACGAAATCGAACCGAAAAACGAAACGTCGATGCCGATTTCGGGCGCGGATCGAAAAAAGTCGGTGTTCGCCGTCGTCGACGCGACGAAAGTTCGAAAAATGCACACGGCCGTGAAATTAAATAAAGCAATTCGGGAACGTTCCCTGAACAGTCAATTGGTGGTCGTTAATTTGCCTCGCCCGCCGAGGCATCGGGTCGGTTTGGGAAACTATATGGAATACTTGGAAGCGTTGACCGAGGGTCTCAATCGTGTCCTGTTGGTGAGAGGATCGGGCAAAGAAGTGATAACGATTTATTCTTGAAATTTTTGTTCAATCATATTTCTGTTGCGAAATTGTTTTTAACCCCGTTTTTCGCGTTTACGATTGATAATGTGTTATATTTACAAAGTTTTATTTGTTGTTTAGTTTAAAATTATACTAAGCGAAAATAATTTTTGTTTGAAAGTTTTATAAAAATTGTATGAATTTTTTGCGTTAATAGCAAAAAACCAAGCAAAATCCTGAAAAAACTTTCGGTTACTTTTTTTGTTTTAAAATTAACGTAACGCGCAAAAAGACCTCCGTAGTGTAAAGTGCAGCGAGAAATCAATTCAATTTACTAACACGTCGCGGTCAGTCGGTTCTTCGAGTCGCTGTAAGTTTTTGATTTCGAAAAATGAAAAATTCCAGTGAAATCGTGTTTGCGGAAAATGTACGCGTTTTGATGACTGTCGTCGACGAAATGAAGCTAAAATTGGATAAAGGTTCTTTAAAACAAATTTACGGTGCATTTTTTTGTTTTTGGTGCATTTTTTGTTTTAGTCTCGTGCAATTTAAAAGAAATCATTCCCAATGTGACCATCGCCGAAGATCGTTTTGTATCGTTTCAAAGCCGATCATCGTTGATTCCAGTGACCAAAGATGACAAATCGGAAGCAAAAGAAACTCGAAAATCGAACCTTGCAAGCGCTCAGGTTGTGAGAACGCAAAAACGTCACCGATTTTTATACGATCGACCACCAACTCCCATCGCAAAATTACCGAGCCTCGTCGAAACTTCATCTAAATTCGCTGCAGTAATCAAAACTCAAGCAAATCCGCAAATATTTCGTAATCCTCGCGCTGAAACGTTGTCAAAGGATATTGTGATTCATTTTTTATTGAAGTAAAAGTGAATTCATCATTCATTTTCTGTTTTAGATTTCGAGACTAGTAGAATTCAAAACAAACGAAACCGACAAAAAAGTGAAAGAATGGTTTTTCCCACCGTTGACGATGAAGCGAGATCCGAAAACAGACGCAAAACCTATCGAAAATGACAAA
>JAQGBA010001770.1:0-12282 GCA_034698125.1 Prionchulus punctatus | reverse complement strand
AGTTTCAGTTACTGAATCTCAAAAGATATTATAAACTGTATCATACAGTTTCAGTTTCAGTTACTGTAACAACGTTAGTCCAAAAACACTTCTCGTCCAGTCGAAATCCGGGCAAAAATTTATAATGAAGTGCTCGCTGTGTAAACTTTGCACGGCGGAACAAGCCGACACAGACTTTGACCATTCCGATTCTTGTGGGTGTTTGTTGACATCGAGGTTTCAGAGTCGAAGCCAGTGAATGGCCCCGAGGCCCCGTTGCTGGACGATTGTCAAGAAATGATATGACAATGAAATGACAAGATTAACTTTTCACAAATTATAGACGATGCTCACAAACTACAGTGCTCAATAACTATAGTTGCTACGGGACTACGTCTCATAGAGAAGGTCTATAGTTCAACAGAAACTGCTTGCATAAACAATTGACTGGAGAGTAGACTGATTAAGGAATAAAAGGATGCGCCACCAATTGGTATTCAGATACGAAAATGGTATAATCCAGTCGAAAATTACGTTTCCAGATCCAGATTAGCTTTGTTTTGATAATGGGTTTTTGATTGTGTTATGATTGTGATATGATATATCAATTCACAAAACAGTTGTGATATGATATTGAAGTATCACAACCAAAAATAATTGATATATCAGTTAGTCGATATTTTTTAATTGTGATATTTTACAAAAACATAATATCAAATGTAAAAATATTGAATTTTCACAATTTAAAACAACAGATTAAACGAACATTATCAGCCATGCAGATGTAAAATCTACACAAGATTACACCAATAACACTACAAGAAATGTTTATTGCAATGAACAAATACTTCATTGACTAAGTTTTCATAATCGGTTTCTATCATGTTACTGCACAATCCAGCCTGACTAAAAACTCGTTCCGCAGGAGCAGATGATGCTGGAATCACTAAAACGAATACAGCAATATTGTACAACTTTGGGTAAATGGAAAGTTTGATTTCCAGAATTCATAAACGTCGATTTTGTGAAACAAGTCCTTAGATTCCAAACAATAGCTGTGTTCTGAGTGATTTATTGCCACTCGAGGCTTGATAATGTTTTCAAACTGACAAAGTTCGCTACTGAGCAATGCATTTACAGCGGTTTTATTTCGCAAAACCTCACCAATGCAAAATATGAGTATATCCAACGATGGTGCGGGGCAAAATTAAAACTTGAATTGGAATTTGAAAGATTGATTTCCAGAATTTGTAAACGTCAACTATTTTGAAGATAGTTTCCAATTTCATCAATCATCGACTGGTTGCCAAAATTGGTAGAGACTTGTAATTCATATCTTCTGCTATGCAATCATACGCGCTCGGTACACGACGAACGTTTTCACTTGCAATATTGATTATTGGAAGTGGACAGTAGTCAAAAAAACGTCTGAAGCGAATGTATAAAACATACAGGACCGATCACACATGAAGACAGTCAGACAGTCATGCAGTGGAGTCAAACGGGCGGAAGGGACAGGACGTATGGTTTACACATACAGACAGTCAGAGAGTCGTGAGTAGAGTGGATGAAACGTACAGGACAAAAAATTAGACATACAGACAGTCAGACAGTAATGTAGTGGAGTGAAACACATACAAACAGTCAGACATCGTTCAGTGAAGTGAAATGGGCTGAATAGGCAAGACGTACGGGTTACAAATACAGACAGTCAGACAGTCATGCAGTGAAGCGAAACGGGCGGGTCACACATACACACAGTCAGACAGTCGTGAATGAAGCGGATGAAATGAACAGGACGAAGGATCACACATACAGACAGTCAGACAGTAATGCAGTGAAGTGGGGCGACGAAACGGACGAGACGGATGGATCACACATACAGACTGTCAGACCAGCATGGGCACTCAAATTATTTTCTATTTGATTGAGTTTGAGTTTGAGTGATCAAAAATTTTTCTTTTGATTGAGTTTGAGTGAAAATTTGATTGAGTGAGCACAAATATTATATAGTGTGCACACATTACAGCAAGAATACAAGTTTGAACCATAAGCATTTATTTCAACAGCAATGATAGACGTTGTATTCATTTCAAAGCGCTATAATTTGTTTTTATAATCACTCCTATTTAAAATACCGCCTTTAAAATAAGTCAACTTATCAAATTAATTGTCGAACTGTTGTGGCTATTGTTTCCTGACAACTTCAAAATGATTTCTTTGCACACACAGATCAGAATGGTCGTGGACACTATCTTTCACCTGAATCTGAATGCCATCACATTGTTTATAGGCTTTGACAGATTTTTGTTTTATTTTTTCATTTGCTCTCACTTTTACTTGTGTTTGATGATATTTTCTATAATTATTGTTGATTGGTTTGACTTTTTCACTTAATAATCGAATAATTGATGGACTACAACGTTTCAAAAAATTTCAATTCTCAGCATCAAAAAATTTTCATAATGTCAACTTTATCGACAAAATTAGCAAAAAAAAAACATGAAAAACTGCATAACAGGTTTAAATGCAGTCATATTTCGAATGGTAGATTTCGATTTCCCTTTTCCTGAAATGAGAAAAAACAAACCTTTGCTAAACGATGAAGATTGTTTAACTTGGGCTTATGAATGTGGGTATGATTTAAACTTTCCCCACAAGATTTCCGTAATAACGTCCATAGTCGATGTAGAGTTGCTCGTTGGCAAAAATTGGGATTCGGGCTTTCAACAAAACAGTTGATTTATTTCCAATGAGTTGAGAAAATCCTTTCACGTTTCAGTGGAATGAACAATGATTTATCATTCTGCTGTACGATCGCAGGAAGTCTTCGCGCTGTGCATCGATAACACAGGAGATTCCAAATTGAAGGTCGTGCCGATATCTGAAATGGTAAGTGTAAATCAAATTATAGCAAATTGAAACGAGTTCATAAATGTAACTTACAATGCTTTTTTTCGCTGTTTTTCTGAACGAGTATGCAACATTTTCAGATAGTCATTCTTTTTGTATAGCTTTCCCGAATAATCACAAATAATGTCTCCTTTCCAAAAATTGGCTGTAGCTACGACACCTTCTCCGATTTCTTCGTTAATGCAGTCAATTTTCAAACCTGGCCAGCCTTGATCTGCACAAAAAGTTCCGTTTTCGTCCAACGTTTCGCTGGCTGAAATACGATCTGATTTGACGATCTTAAAGGGCATTTTATCAACCATCGCGAACTCCTCTTCGTCTTTCCATACCTTTCGCCACTTCCAACAATGTGTATGCATGGCGAACCATCATCTTTTAAAATAAGGCATTTTGCGTCATTTGAATCTGAAGAATTACCGGGTTCGAAATAATTTTGAGCCCAAGTCTTTGGACTTCCGATTTTGTTCATTTCTATAAAAATGCAATTAATAACTCTGTAAATATTCCGTGAAAACAGAGAATGTGAAAAACTTGAAAGAAAAATTAATTCTCCTAATATGTATCAAGTAATTCTGGTTTAGCGCACTTTGCAGACAACGCAGGTAGATTTGTCATAAGCATCTTTCAAGTACTTGTGAAGGTTAAATTTAAACTATTTGATTTACTCATACTAAAACTGTTAATTAAAACAGCAGAAGACTTAGTACTTTCATTATTGAAATTGGATTAAATTATTATTATTAGTTATTATACTAAAACCGAAAACCGAATAATTGATCAAGTTTGAGTTTGAGTGAGCAATTTCTAAATAAATTGATTGAGTTTGATTGATTAACTCAAATTCAAAGACAGCGATTTTTAATTTGATTGAGTTTGAGTTTTGATTGAGTGCACATGCTGGCAATCAGACAGAATGCAGTGGAGTGAAACGGACGGAACGGAACACTTAATCAATGATAGCTTGCAAAATTTAATGTCATACCGCCATATACGGTCATCCAAGAGTAAACTTTCCGAGTTGCATAACAAAATATAAAGTATAATATCTCATTACAATCCTTGTTTTCTGGAGCTGAATCGTACAGAGCGATATTTCAACTTTTTTAATTGGACCGCAGGTTAGATCCCGTTTTGTGACGAGACCACTTTGTTACACAAAGGCGGCGATTTGAGAAAAAAAATTAAAAAAAACTCTCTGTAGTCCTGAACATCAGGGTGTATATTTTTTGCTTTTTTTGTCATTAAAAACCATAATTTGAATTGATATAGTTATAATTAATTTACTAAACCTCTATTGTTTTATTTTTGTTTAATTTTTTTAATGTAACAACCAAAAAGACGATCGCGTGTGACGTTGGACGCGAGCCACGTGACCAGCGCGCTGTGGAGTAGAAATCACTAGGTTATCTTTCACTTTCGCGCCGTTTTCTAGTCGCGTGACAAATTTATTATGTTCTTTTTTTAAAAAACACATTTGTCTATTCATTTTCTATCGTTTCCAATATGAATCGAATTATGAATTTCCTCTTTGACTCTGCTAGACTCTATAGAAGAAATTTTTTTGAATTTTCCTTGAATGGGTGTGGGACAGGACGGACGGATAAGTACAGACAGTCAGACAGTCATGCAGTGGAGTGAACCGGAAGGAACGGACAGGACGAATGGAGCAAAAATACAGACAGTCAGACAGTCGTGAGTGAAGTGGATGAAACGGACAGGACAAAGGATCACACATGCAGACAGTCAGACAGTAATGCAGTGGAGTGAAAGGATGGGACGGACAGGTCGGATAGGTCACCACACACAGACAAGTGAGACAGTCATGCAGTGGAATGGACGGAATGGGCAGGACGGACAGAGCATAAGTACAGACAGTCAGACAGTCATGCAATAGAGTGTAACAGATGGAACGGTCAGGACGGACGGATCACACATACAGACGGTCAGACAGTCATGCAGTGGAATAAAATGAGGGAACGGATGGGAATGGCAGCGGAGTGAAACGGGTGGAACGGACACTATGGAGGGAGCACACGGACAGGATGGACGGATTACACATACAGACAGTCAGACAGTGAGTCAGTGAAATGAAATGGATGGAAAGGACAGGACTGACGGATATAAGACACATGTCGGTAACGTTTGGAAAACGCCCGAAACGATGGGCTAAACCTAGATGGAATGCTGTCAACCATTCTCGAGATATGAATTTTTGAAATCGACTGATTATTGCAAAATACGTAACTTTGAATAAGTTTGCGATTTTTTTATAAAATCGGGCGCTAACAGCTAAGCCTCGCGAGTATGCGGGAAAGGTAATTCAAATATGCCCGAAACGATGGGCTAAGGCGCTATGCCATCAACCATTCAATTCGAGTATGTTATTGGATCACATTGGATCAAGACCCAATGCAAAATAACAAATCCATTTAGTGAGTGACAAATTGAGAAAAAATCAGGTTAAAAATTTTTGCTTGCCCCCTTTTAATGATTGTCAAATAAACCAATGATACACCTTAACGTAAGATTGATAAGAGGTTTATTCTTCGTAAACTAAGCTTTTGAGTAAACAACTTTCATCTAGAGTAGGAGTTTATTGCGCAATTTTTCATTCACTTTTGCATCAGCTTGTTTCAAAGTCTAGCCAAAAAATTAGTTTCAGTCAAAAAAATGTTGATACCCAAAATCAAGCATATTTTCCAAACTGTACTAATTTCTCTGGTTTATCTTTTCTCGAAATGGTATACAAATTACTTAACATTTGAGGTAGATGGAGATTTTCCATTGGATATGAGGATGCCCGATTTTGGTCATTTTTCCCAACAACAATTGTTACAAAAATATTGCCCATATTATGTGTACGCGGCTAAGTATGCACAATTTAAATTAGATTTAATCAATTTGAAGGAATTGTGTTGGAGGCAACATCGACTTTTGGGTAAGATCTTTTTTGCAATAGTGATGCACTCAAATTTTGTCGCACATAAGTGGAACAATTTCGTTTCCGGATATCCGGATGTCTTTAGACTGGTTACAAGTGTAAGGGTCCGGTTGAGAAGTGTCCTCGTTAGTACTGATGGTATGAGTAATTCAACTCAACTCATGAGCATAGATTTTTTTTGAGCTTTTTTATCTCACCATTTGTCCATTTCAACTAAATTATTGTGCAACTACCACCAGAATTATTGTTAAATTATAGCTCAGTGGGTGATGGACCAATTGTGTCACTTTACACTTTTTGTGTAAACTTTATGCTAATATGGCAGGTTTACACCTAAAGTGTAAAGTGACTAAATAATTTCACCAGAGTGGACTAGATGTTACATTTTATTAATTCTTTTACCCATTTTTTATTAAATTAAACCTGTTCAAAGTACGCATGTGCCTCTTGCCCTTACAGTTAGAGACTATTAGGCATTTTCCAAATTTAGGTAATCAAATTGAATTGCCCTACGATCCGCAAATCTTAAATGATCTGGAATTATGTACTGGTCTAAAAGTCCGATGCAAACTGGTCGAATGCCCTCGAATTTTTACGAAGGACGAGAAAAAGACCCTATTGGAAAAATGTCTATTCGATTTTATTCCCATCTTATTTCTAAACGAATCCGAATACGAACTAAGTATAAGCCAAGTTTTCAAATGGCCCGCGACTCGTTTACTCGTCACGATCTATTCTTGTACTCCAAACGCGTTTCTATACAAAATGTGGCAAGAGAATACGAATGTTCAATTTCGAATTCTTTGCCCGTCGGACGCTGACAATTTTAAATTCGTGAAAAATTATCCGTTAGCCGATATCGCTTGGCCGAACGGAGCTCGATTGGAAATCGGGAGGGTTAAAAATTTGGAAAATCGAGCTTTATCGCCAGATCATTTAAAAACGGCCCAAAAAATCGAATCGACTTTGGATGGAAATAAATTTTTGGGAACGAGTACATTTATCATTTTTACGATTCCCTTAGCCACCTATGGTTTAATAATTTTACTCATATGGTTATTAACTTTCGGAGAGATTAACCTATTGAAAAAATATGGATTCGGATTCGTAATAGTTTTTGCCCTAACTGTTTGTTTAGTATCTTCTTATGCTCGGTATCCGGAAAGTGTAATGGCTGCGATTCCGTTCGATTTTTTAATTTGGATTTACCGACGACCTGTTTATAATTTATTAAATTATTTATGGAGGGCCAGTATTTGGTTATTCAGTGCGGGATTACTTTTACGGGTAACCATAGCTTTATTGGGTATAAAAATAAAAACTGAGGAACGAGAATCCAAATCTTCGAATGGAGAATCGAATTTTAGATCCCAATCGGATTCAAATCGATTTAATCAATCGCACTCGAATTCGAATTTTAGATCCCAATCAGATTCGAATCGATTCAATCAATCGCACTCGAAATCGAATTTTAGATCCCAATCGGATTCGAATCGATTTAATCAATCGCACTCGAATTCGAATTTCAGTTCCAGATTTTCGCAGGAAAATTCAGAAAACAGAAAAAGCGATGAAAAATCGGAAACCAGAAAACCTAACAAATCGACTAGAAATAAAAACGACCAGCAACCAGGCCCTTCCACCAGCCAATCGAATTTCACCAGATGTCGTTCAGCCAGCATAAATCAGATCGATACGATTTTACACGAATTGCAACCGGAATTGAGTATTTTGAAAGAATACCAAGAGAAACCAATTCATTGCCTAATTTCGGAACTTCCCTTGAGACTTAAGCCAAAACATCGTTCGGACGTTTTGATTCAAAGATTAACTAATATGCGATTCGATCGAGCTACATCGATCAATCAGGTTAAAAAGGCTATGAGACAATTGATTGCCTTGTATCATACGGATCAAGTGGATGAGAGCAAATGGGGCAAAAGGTATTACGTTTTGTGTGGGGAAATTACAAAGATGCTTACTAATAGAAATTCGACCTTGTCTTAAACTGTAATGTGATTAGCTCAGATTAATTATTGATTTTTTCAAATTTCACATTGAGTCTGATGCATTTTGAAACTTCTAAAATGAAAATGCATATTTTTGCAAGCATTATAGCACTTCACACTCTTGAGATTCACTAGGCAGCACTTCACAGACATAGGTCTAAAGAGCTTTCTATACACTTTACACTCATGAGGAACACTCCTTTAAGTGGCAGTTACATATACCTGTAACACGAACACTATTTGTAACTTTTATTCTTATTATACCTATATGTTTTGTAGCCATGAATCACATTTTATCATTCTTTTGTAATGAATCATTTGTTTACATTCCTTCCTAAAGTTATGAATCATCCACCCACACATCATATGACTATCATATGATCCACCCACTCATACATTCCTTCACCATGAATCGTAACGCCTACTCAATATCGCCATGTTCTATTACCACCCACACAATCATATGGTTCGCCCACGCATCACGCAACCTACAGTATTAGTGCCAATCCATTCAGTGACATAACAGCAATGTATTTCTGCGCACTGCGTGCTGAATTGATCAGCAGCATGTACTTCTATACTGTACTATTCTGCACAAGTACAAGTATTGTACTGTACTGTGCTGTAGTGTTTCGTACAAGCACTATACAAGTTCTGTACTTTGTCTATGGTTGCATTTGCAAATTTGTGCACTCTAATAAACATGCTAGAACAGCTAACAAGTACATTTTGCATGTCACAGAGTAGGCAGCTAGAGCATAAAAATCCAAAGAACACAGAAAATTGTAAATACTAGTATACAAAAATAAAATGAGCAATAAAAATTTCATCCTAATGCTAAAATATACAATTTTTAAAAAATGCTAATAAAATTTTCTTCTCCTAACACCATTTTCCATTACATTTTTTGAACACTCACAATTTGAATTCGTAATTTCGCCAGATTGAAAGCAATTTTGATCATTACTAAATTTAGTACTACCCTTGATTTGATCTTTGGCAACATCTGAATGAGCTTTATTTTCTCTAAAAGATAGAACATTATCAAAAACTGAAATACAGGCTGTTTCTAAAGTCACTCGTTACTTAGTATAACTCATTAGTATAGTTAAAAATAAGTTAAATATCCCAGGGTCATGTTGTGTGTGATAGAAAGGACCAATGTAAATAAGGCGGATGAAGAATAATGGAAGAATAATAAAAATCGCAGAAAATTTAATCCCCTGTAAACCATTTTGTAATAAAAGGAGAGTATCTTGAGTAAATCGATTATTTGAAAGAATACTAAAATTGTAATATTGCAGAAAGTTTTGCAAAAAAGCAAAATCCACCAAACACATTCATGACGCACTTGGAAGCAGAGAATATTGATGCAAAAGAGAACAAATAAAGTTAAAAAATACTCCCTCTGTCCCGAAATAAGTGTCCGATTTCTGGTTTTTATGAAAACTTAAGTTATACAAGATAATGCTAAACCACATTGCGATCCCGATGATATAAAATTTAATGAAGCTTCCCAAAGCACTACCCTTAATTTAAACATTAAAATGTATTATAATTTTATAAATTTAATTGTGTTGAATTAAATTATATGTTCAAAAACGGACACTTATTAATGGACAAATAAAAATCGCAAATCAGACACTTATTTCGGGACAGAGGGAGTATAATTTAAGTTTAATAATTAAAATGACTATTAAAATATTAACAAGGAACGGCTGCAGCTTAGCCAGTGACTCCAGTCATGTAATAGTTTTACACAGTACAAAATTGTTTGAGAGGGGTTTACGTGGAAGTGTGCCCATATAAATTTCCAGTGGTCACGACATCATAGTTGCTAGAGTTAGGGGGGGATGGGGTAGTGGCAACATTTGGTGAAAATGGCAAAAAGGGACGGGCGAATATTATTTCTCTTTCATTTTTTTTCTCTCGTTCGATCCATCGGCACCTTTACGGTCATCCAAATTTGATTGGCAAGGCACAGTAAATACTGTAAAGGCAAACAGTAATATGAACTATGAACAATAATCAATTGGTAGTCATTTCATAATCACCTAAAAATAATTTAAGATTAATATATGGAATAGTTTCATAATTTAACATGTTTACAGTTACTTCACGATGTTTTGCTCAAACAGCTCAAAAAGTTGTGATTTTCTGCAGTTGTTCAGTGCAACCTGCTTGATTTACCAAAATCATCATTTGAGTTTAAATAGAAATAGATCGAAATCTATCGAAATAAATTTGAGTTTAGTTCCAAATTTTGACATCCGTGATAGGGAAGGGAAGGGGTTCAAAAGTGCTATATCATATATGGACGGCCCCTCAATGAAATGAAGACATCGCTCCAAAGTTTACAAACATCGGAAAAAATTTAAAATCACAAAAATCTTTAGTGTCAATATTAAGTTTAAAGCTTTATTTCGGCCTCAAAATAGTTATTTGAATAGATCACATTTCATTACGTTCAATGGTAACATAAACTGCGTAGCTCATAAATATCAGAGGTTTTATTCAAGGAGTTGTTCATTGGAAACGTTACTCGATAGCTATCGCATTATTTTGTTGAAATACTAAATCGTCTGACAGCGTTCATTAGAACTGGTGTTTTTCCTTGTATTTGACTCAACATGTTTCTTAAATCCTGGCATTTTATATTTGTCTTTGCACTAGTTACAGTAAACTTTTTTTTGATAATTGTATTGCTTATATTATTATTTTTACTGTATGACTGTAATGGATTGTGGACGCTTGTCAGAATTTTCACTTTTTAGAATGCATCAGAAATTGATTATGATGATGATGATGATGATTCCGTACCCACAAATTGCCTGGGGCTTGATTGTCCAATTAGGTCAGATGGTATTACGCCTGGTATTATGCCTTGGCCAGATGGTATTGTTTTTTACATAATAGACTCATCATGGTTTAGCGAATCGGAAAAACAATTAATTGTCGACTCAATAGACAAAATTGAGAAAGCGACATGCGTTCGATTTGTTCGTAGGAATGAAGAATGGTCGTTTATTCGCATTCAAAGAAGAATGGATGGTCAGCCGTGCAGCGCTCCCATTGGATACAAAGGCACTGGCGAAACAAAATTGTACTTGAGTTCAGATTGCATGGACCTGAATGGAGTGCTTCACGAGTTTATGCATGTGCTCGGATTCTACCATGAGCATAACCGATACGACAGGGATAATTTCATGAAAATCCGCAATTCCAATATTCCTGGAGAACGTTGGAAGAATTTTAAAAAGCGTCAATTCACAGAGGACATTCCTTTTCTACCCTATGATTTCAACAGCGTGACACATTATAAAAAAGATGCTTTCGCAATAATAAAACATTTTCCAACAATAACGACTAATCGAGGAGAAGAAATCAAAATTGATTGATTGAGTTAATTAGACATCGCAAAAATAAACATTTTTTATCAGTGTGATAAAAGAACATCGATGACCTTGCCAAAGTTTGACTTGGACATATGTAAGAAATACCCTTCGGATTTCATAATCATATTTAACTTGATTCAAATGACCCTGACTGGATACATACCGGTTTACTGTGGAAGTGATTAATCACCCCCCCCCCCTTATAAAAAATGTTATTTTTGGTCCAAAATGCATCAAATGCATTAACGGGTATAAAATAAAATTAGCAAGTAAAATTTTATAAATTGTTGATATATTGATATATTTTATAAATTGTTGATATATTGATATCATGTTTTTAGGCGAAAAACTAATTGAGATGCGCCCCACCTTACTGTAGTGGATTTAGCACTAAAATTTTCAGTTGCGCAAATTTTTCTACATTCAGCGCACCCGCAATGGAAAACAGGTTCGAGCATTAACACGCTTTTTAAATATACGCAATTTTTTTCTATGTAAACGCACAAAATTTTTGTGCTAAATGGGCTACAATAAGAAGGGGCATATCTCAAATTTAGCGATATTTTTACTTGGCAATTTTATTTTATATCCATCAATGAATAATTATATGCACTTTGAGCATAAACAAGGCTATACTTAGCCTATTCACATACCAGGCAAGATGTAGAATGAGTGAACAAAATTAGGGGCAATTAGTGACAATTTAATGTTTGAGAACATTATGTACTAGCCCCATTTTGCACTAGGTTTCAGAACATTTACTCGAATCTGTTTTTGGTACTCTGTTTCAGCCGAGCATGGAATCAGTTTGTTAAGCTTTTGCATAAGTTGATAATATAAAATGATAACTAATAGTTTATTCGAATTTCGTTTTTTAGATGATAGTCCATACGAGTGGGCACCAAATTCTGTACCACAAAGAGTGATGAACAACGGAAATGAGCCGAGTACTAATCTTTTTTACTTAAATAACGGGTGATGCATAAGTTAAGGCACAAAAGTTAAATTAATTTTTCAATGTGAAAATAGCATGCAAGCATAATGT
>JAQGBA010001769.1:0-12286 GCA_034698125.1 Prionchulus punctatus | reverse complement strand
TGGGGGGGGGGGGGGGGGGGGGGGGGGGATTTATAGTGGAGTCCCTGTGGATCCACTGTGAAATTCGGATTTTTGGGAATCTGGGATGTACAAAAAAATAATATAATGTAACTCTTAAGATGTATCAAAATACTTGTTATGAGGTTTCCTGGGTTGTAAAACGAAATTGATGAAGAAACTGGGAACACGCTATTTCACATAGCTAATGAAAACGAGGTATGAAGTTACGGTATGTCGGATGTGATGTTTTTTTTATGAACTTGTGCTTCGCTTTTTATCTATTGCAGATGCTTGTGATGTTCCTTTATGGGGAAAAGAAAGGTTAAAAAATCCTCCAGTGAATCTGTCGAACCATCGAAGAAGCGACCTTCATAAAAACGTTATTGGGAAAAAAATTTATGTTTTTAACATTTGGCCATTACGATAAAATTTGGATTTTTTGAAATAAAATTTATTGAACAGTTCTCTCTGCTGCTAAGAGTTTTGCATGAATGGCTTCATCTTTATCTTATAACGCGTCGAGGGTTTGAATATGCTACTGTCATATTCATTTCTTTGATCCTTCGTTTTTTAGTTCCTCATTATTACACTGTTTGGGTGGTTTAATAAAGAAACGTTATCAGTCAGAAACAAGAACGGCGAATCTGTTTTAATGGTACATCTGAATAATAACAAGCTAGATGGGTTTATTATGCTCTTCTCGAAAGGAGCGCTACAAGACATAAACGAAACAGATTCAGATGATAATTCGATTTATTTAGTTTCAGCTATTAAGGTTACATTTTTTTGAGGCAAACATGATGAGACTGTCAGAGTATTGTAAACCAATCAAATTTAGGCTTCCCGGTGGAACTTTGTCAAAATGTTATTATGTCTCGGTGTCACAGTGAAAGACTATCAAAAGATACTGGACTTAGCAAATTAAAATAAGAAATAAGAATGATAAGAAAACAATGTGCATACAATAACAAAATAATGGAAATTTTATTTTGCGATTTTTAATTTTTAAACATTTCAGAGAGGAAATAGATGAAATAATAGGCTACCTGCAAATCGCAAACTCCCTTCGCAAAGGGCCTTCCCGTGTGTTGATTTTAATTTCGTCGAGCTACTTATTATTTCACTTGTTAGATGGTTCTTCTGACTTGTGTTACTTCATTAAAGGTGATGCCAGAGAATCAGCAATGCCTGTACTTGGCGCAAACGAAAATGTACCCATCGTTGAAGGTGTTCAAGGAATCAACCTCGATGACTCGATGCAACTACCAAGTAAAGCGCTCTAGAAGGCAGATGTTATGAAGTTTATATTCGAATATGATTAGAAAATACATGTTTCACTTTTGTACGAGTAATGCTGAAGGGTTCGGGCGCGCGCATGTAAAAATTTAACCCTTGTGTCTCTTCAGGGTCGCGTGAAAACATCGCCGCGTAAAAACGCCTTTCTTATTAGAAACATATTAAACATATTTAATTCAAGGAAAAACCGTTTTATTCGACTTTTATTTAAGTTTGAAAACTAAGCATAGTATTTATCAAATAAAGACCAAAAACGGGTCACAGATCACAGTATATAAAAACGAATGATTAAAAACGCTAAAACAACAAAAAATAGCATTATATAATTACATCAAACTAAAAAAATGGTTTTCAGCCATATACCTAAAATAAAATCAATTACAACGAAAATAGCATTTTAAAATTACATCAAACAGAATATAATACACATACACAAAGTAATAGCTAAACAGTTTAAAAGTTAAAATTATGTGCAATACTCCTGAGATAATCTAATAGAAGACGATTAGCATAATCATTGATGATATTAGCAATCCATTTAGCACAATCACGATATTGTTTGCGACCTGGTGGTGGTTGTACACCGCTAATGAATTGCTCTATTCTTAATTCATTATTGTGCTGCTCATGGTGTAAAGCCGTGATAAACTTAAAAATAGTTGGATGGTGAGTGCCAACTGTTTCTAAAAAGCTACGATGCCAACCCTATACGCAGTTGTTAGTTTTAGCAGCTTCCGTAAGAGCTTGATCATAGCATTTCACATGTGCAAAGAAAATAGTGGTTGGTTATTGCATCTAGTGGGACGGCCAATCCAAGCGTTCTCGAAACAATCTACAACGGGTTGTGCTTCAGCAGGCAGATGATCTACTAATAGTTCGAAAGCTTGTACTACATCATTAACAGGAACTAAAGCTAACGCAGGCAACATGCGCATTTGCAATGAAAAATCAGCATCTTCAGCATAACTTTGTTGTAAGCCTACTTGCTGAATTTTTCGATACATGCACTGTGAAAAGTGAAAAAAGCAACCTTTCATTTGCGCATTAGGAAATTGCAATGTAAAGCTATATGTTCATGCATGCGCCTAACAACTTCGTCTTGATTAGTTTGTACGCGAGCAGCACGTCTCATATTAAAATAGTTCGAGCATTTCCACGACACCTTATCGCCAATGACACCTTTTTCCTTTACAAACAAAAAATCGTCTAATACAAGCATGGGCTTACCTTTCTGACTCGACTGGTATTCCAAAGGCATGTTTGAATAATAATAATAATAATAAGCGAATGAATGATATGCAAATAATAAATGAATAATATTATATACACACGCACACACACACTATTTAATGTAAGGGAATAAACAGTATTAGAATTTTATAATATAAAATAAAACGAATATTTCACTGAATAAAATATGGCAACAGGAGAACAGTTAAAGGAAAGATATTAATTTGTATTTAGAGCCCCTTAATATATAGTTTTTTGAGAAGAAAAAACAAAGGAAGAAATTCAAACAATGCTCCTTGGACGCCTCTTGCCCATTCTTTTTTTTATGCGAGGAAGTAGATCCGCAAACTGCCGCTCTTCAGAAGCACAAGGAAAGGAAAACAGCAAGGGACAACAATTTACTTAATTTACATAACTTGTTATCGCTAGATGGTGGTGGCATCTGTGGTTTGCTAACGATTAAAGTACTACAACATGAGTTGAAACAGCAGACTGTTAGCTAATCTCTATTGATGCATACTGTCTAGATACTGATGTGCATCGAAGACTGTCTAAGGGCCATCGAAAGCGACGATGCTTTGGAGATAATCGATAAATTTAAATGGGTGGCTGGCAGTAGCACTGGGTCAATTATCGCTGCTGCTTCATGTCGAGGTAATTTGATTTTCTATCAGTTGCTGCGCCTATTTTTTCCGCTTTATTAACTGACATCTTTTTTTTTAGGTTATTCATTACAACAGTGCTTGCAATTATATTATCTATTCAAAAACGAAGTGCTTGGTGTTTGGAAGTTCACAAAGTTAACGTTTTGTCGCGTGTTTTTTGATGCTGCAAGTTCGAATAAGTTGGAACATTTTTTGCAAGAACATTTCGGACAAACGAAACTAAACGAATTCGAAGTTGAAGAGAAACATAAGTAAAATACATCGACAATCTGTTGTACCACCTTAGTGATAACTATGATATAAATTTGTGGTATAAATTTACTTACCCGCTAACTTCAGGATGTTATTAGAGGCAAACGGGTTAGCTTTTATTTCTGCGGCCACTCGCTTTTTGCAGGTTAATCATAACCACTGTCGACAAAATGGCTGTACCACTAAAGCTGTACATATTAAGAAGCTACCTGCTTCCAACGGATGCTGGTTTCAAAAATTGTGTAAACGCGTCACCAAGAACGCTGGATTCGGCTTTGTCACCTGAAGTGCCTGAAGCACCTGCAATTGTAGATCAACCAGTTGCACCTGCCGCGCCTGCGGTTTCTGTTTATTGTGAACATCCTGCATGTAAGGTTCTGGGTTTGTTGAAAATGATGTGCATACTTCTTGCTACAAATGTTTCGTGTTATCTTTCAGGTTGGTATCTGTGGAAAGGCGTGCGATGTTCGAGCGCTGCGCCAAGGACAGTGGACAGTGGACTTGTTGCAAACAATCCTACTATCGACCTGTTGACGGCGTTTTTCGATTATATCATGGCTTATAAATTACAAGTAAAGTTTTTTAATTTGTCGAACAATCGACGCGACAATATCCATTTCGTTTCACAAACTGTTATTGCAGCGAACAGATAAGATTGGCTGCGTCGTGTCCCTTGGAACCAGTTACAAAAATTATTTGTGTTCTTTCACTTTTCCGTGGTTTACAACTATGAAGAGATTCAGCATGGAACAAGTAATATTGCTAGATTGTAGCTGCTTTCGTACTTGCTTCGGATGAAATGCGGCGGTCTGAAACGATTTAGTTAACGCAATCGAACGGCGTATGCGTGAAAAGAGCCGAAACCATTTGACGAAATTTTGACCGATGGTCTGTGGTAAACTCAAGTGCAGGTGTCGCAATGGTTGACTGAAAGCGATACACTTGTCGAATCGCTAATTGACTAGTCATTTAAAATTGTTAGGAATTTCAAATTTGTTTTCTGAAATATAATGCATCGAAACTGTATAGAAAATGTAACCGAATAATCTACAGTCCTTTCACAACTACGTCAACATTAAAGTCAAAATTTTACAATACATATTCAGATATTGATTTTGAAACAAACAGAAGACAATTGTCTGCTGCCTGCTCAATCCTAGCACGAATGAACATAAGCAGGGACGCGCAGAATAACATCTTAACCCATGCCCCTCGCTCAAATCCAATAAATATAGATTGAAACATTATTTTGATGATTGAGAATATTTGGACCATTCAAGTCCGAAAGGGATTGTACACGAATTACGTTCCAATTGTAACTTGTTAATACAATAGCGAGTACAAGAATTCAGCGTAAAAATTTTCTCGGTCTCAACAGCTGCGGAACTTTTATATAATAATCCTGCACTTGCAAGTTACTGTTTGAACTATCGGGTTTACAAGTAGAATACGGCTGCAACTGCAATTCAAAAATGTGCGCCGGACTCCCGACAAACAGAAAAAGTGCTAAATTTAACGTAGAGTTTGAATCAGGTGAAATTGTGGATTCTGTTTTCACAGTTAAATTAAACCCAGATTGAAACATTACTTTCAACGGTTAGGGAACTTTTGCAAATTTAACTGTTAGGTTAGGGAAATAAAATGGACTCAAATTTTTTTTAATCATTTTAAATATACAAGATTGAGCTAAAACATTAAGACTCGGTTTTCCAAGATTTTTTGATTTAATTAAACCTTTAAACATTAAATTTCTGGGTTTTCATGCCTTTTCTCATTCAATAGCTAAAAATTAAAAATATTCCGACGTAATTAGCTTTGTTTGGGGATGAAAAAACGCGGATAAGAAATAAATTTTTGAGGTACATACACATCTAAACAACGTAATCACGCGCGTGAAACGTGCTTCTACGAATGATAATAAAGGAAATTTAAAACATTAAATCGACGGGTTTTCAAATTTTCCTTATTCACTATAATTACAGCATGATATTGATCACGACCTAAGTTGTCCAGTTATTATAGTTGTTCACTAACTATAGTTTTTCAATGATAATAGTTGCTCAATGACAATAGTTGTCCAGATAACCGTTCTCCAGTGACTATAGTTGTCTTGTGAATACATTTGTCCAGTGGTAATAGTTGTCCAGTGGTAATACTTGTCCAGTGGTAATAGTTGTCCAGTGGTAATAGTTGTCCAGTGATTACAGTGGTTGAGTATGACTCAAGTTGGCATATTATGGTTCAGTAAGTTAATTTTTATGACTTTACGACTTTGCCATGAATGAAAGTGTAGAAAGTTCTTTGTAACAACTGCGTCAATGTTAACCGAAAGATTCGAAACTTGTGCCAGAAACTCAAACAACTGTAAAAAGTTGAAGATCCAAAGGTGTCGTCGTCAAAGAGTTGGGTTGGACCAAGGAACAGATTATGCAGATGGAAAAGGATTATCATTTGGCACCATTGAAACCATTCTTCATGATCACCTTCATTTGCATAAAGTTTCGGCAAGGTGGGTACCACGAAATCTCAGCTCACTTGATCGGCTGTTCCAAGTGGAATGTTGTCAAGAGCTTCTTGCTCAATAGCGGAAAGACAAAGATCAATTTTTATATTCGATAGTAAGGGGGGATGAGACATAGTGTCATCACTGGGTACCAGAATCCAAACAAGAATCCATGCAGTGGATGCATTCCGATTCACCACTGCCAAAAGTATTTCGAGTTCAATAATCAGTAGGAAAGGTTTTGGCGTCTGTATTTTGGGATACAGAAGGAATTTTGTTAATTGATTTTATTGGTGCAAAGGGTCATTTTTATGATATTTTATGTATGTGACGCATTGTTTCAATGTTCAATGTTTTTTTTTGTATATGTCTTAGGTAACCTAATCTTTAAATCAGTAATCAAAGCGAACATCGATGTTGCGATCAACCACATTTTAAGTGAATTCAAAAACGCGAGCAATACAAAGTAAAAAATTCACTGAAGGCAAAAATTAAATTACATGCTCAGAATATTGCTGCATATTCATAAATCAATGATGAGTGAAAGTTTGGTAATTGGTTTCAACTCATCTTGCGGTGGTCGATCAATTTTTTGGACTTAAGTTTGTTTTCAGTCGCGTGGGATTGTGTCAGTTTGGAGACTTAGCAAAGTTAAAACCGATCAAATGAGCGATTGTTTGATATAAATAAAACTGTTAGCGGTTTATATTTTATCTTTCCTTGCAACATTATTAATCCAATAGATGAATAATTATCAGTTCATCTTGCTGCTGAGCACAAGCATGTAGAACGTAAAAGTCAGATGTGTGAGCATGTTATCAAGATGAAAAGTGGAATCTCGTCTCTGCCGAGCGCAAGGAGCAAAGTTGTGTCTCTAAGCACAACTTTGTATTTAATGAAAGAAGAAACGTGGTTTTGGATTTGTGTCTTGTATTCATTGTTTTTTTCGTGGGCAAAAATAATTTCTCGTCCCCAAAGAAGGCGCATTTGATATAATTGCTTGATCATTAGAATAAATTAATTTCGTTTGCTGAATACACGTTTCTCTTTCTAGAAAACAGAAACGCCAAGTGCAAAGACGACTGAAATATGAATCAAAATAAATGGAAAATATTACGAAATTGTTTACAAAATGAAATACATATTGCTGCTCGGTTTATTGTTATGTACAGTATTCATCATCATTAAAAAATTTTGACAAAGTTTCGTCTCAGTAAATAACTCTTCTAATCTAGAAGCTTTATCAATGAAGAAGTTCCCATCGGGGGTCGAACCCTTTGTTAGTCTAGCGTCTTACTGTTTGCACTAGGCCACAACGTTTTGTTTAAACGCATTAGTGCACTGACCATAACGTTATGTCTTACCCAGGTATCCATTGAAGAACAAACTGATAGTTCTCTGATTGGCTAATTATGGAATAGGAATAGATCAAGATTTTTGAAAAATGCATGACATTCGATACTTAAAGAGTAAATGTATATAAAAAAGAGTATATAAAAAAAATAGTAGAAAATGAAAAGTTAAATTCATGACGAAATATGATTTAGAATTTTAAAGTGGAGAGGAATTTTGAAAATGGATAAAGGTAGATTTATCGAATCTCATTTACTATTTTCGCTTCACTATTGACATCTGTAACTGGCGCATGTCAATAGTGAAACATTAGTATTTCGGTAAGCGCAATCAAGAAAGATTATTAAAAAAAAGTTTTTATATCTAATTTTATTGCTATGCTCAACTGAATAAATGGACGAAGATCAAATTTTTGAAATTGGTCGAAATGTTAGTCAGGTTTTCAAAAAGTATTCATTAAAAAGTTTACGAATCGGTTGGATATATTAAAATATTAAAAGCTGCAATGCAAATTTTAAAAAATGATCATATTTTCCCCCCTAGGTGCAAAAGTTCCCCACCAGTTTTAACCAATCGGACGAGTTTCGTGAAAAATGGAGTATTGCATAAGAAAGATCGCAAAAAGTTGTCCAGGTCTTCTCTTTTTCGGCGAAATTCTTGACATCACTTTGCAGGGTGGCAAGCCTGCATATTCACATGAAAGTAGACATGCGATTTATAGGTCAAGATACCAAAAGAGGAACAAAGGAAAGAAACGTTAGCTGTAAAGTTTGATGGACAAAGTTGTTTCTGCTAATTGTATCTTATTTCGCGCGCTGTTCAAATTTGCCGATTTACCGATTTAATCATCAAATAAAATCACAAACGTCAACAAAATTACATAATTATTGAACAATAAAATCAAATATCTTTAACAGAAAGACAAATGATCTTCGATGAAGATGAAAAATTTACCGTTTTAACTTTTTACATTGAATTAAATTTTACACAGTTACTGACAAACAGCATTCGATTTTCTGATTCAATTTAAAACTAACCGCTAAATAAACATGTGATTTCGAAGCCTGATTTAGTTATCGTTTTTAGTGTTGGAATTGCGTCGGCTGGGAGAAGTTAGATTTAACCATTTGGAACATATTCAAACATTGTTTTGTGGAATTCAACTGGCAGCTCCTCCGTACATGCTGCACCTGAAGACAGTTGTATACAAATCGGTGTTAAACAACAGGAACCAACGATACACACTGATGTCGATGGTGGACAAGAACTGCAATCGGAAAACTCAGAACATGGCATATCCCCGTTGAGGCAAATACCTTCACCATTCGATTGTGTGAAACAGACACATTCTTGATTAGATGAACAACTGCCACTCATATGACCACAACTGCATGTTTGGGCACCGCAGGCTAAAAATAAAATTTTTTCATGAAAATTTTGTATCGGCGTGAAACTGTGTGAGATACGATTGGCCGAACATAAAGAAGGTACAATGAAAAAAAGTGGATGGTAGACGAAAAACGAGTGAGGAAGGCGGCGAACTAGCAAAATATTTCGAAGTTGATAATGCTGTGCTCGATATCGTCGGTCGCGATTCTGCAAGCATCGTTGGCATATAAGGGAACAGAGAGTTGGGACGATCGAGAAATAAACGCTGAAACGCCGATGTTAGACGATTCTGCAGCTATCGAAGAGAAGGAAAAAAATGGGCGAAACGGAACTACAAGCGTTCGAAAAACGATTTCGCTTCACAGTCGCTGTAAGAAGATCACGAATCGGCGCAATCGAAACAACAAAAGGTCAACTTGCACAAAGAAAACTTGCAGTCGCAACAAATGAATTTGCGACTGCAAAACTATAAAATTATATAAAATTAATACATCAACTTTTTATCTGAAAACCACTTTTGAACAATCTTTGCAGTGTGTTTAGGGTCATTATCTTGTTGGAAAACCCACGAATGAGGCATGTGACGCCTAGCGTGGGGCAACATGGCCCGCTCCATAATCTCACGATACTGTATTTGATTCATTATACCTTCGACACAGTGTAATGGACCTACACCCATATAACTAAAACAACCCCAAACCATAATATTGCCTCTGCCATGCTTTACCATCCCCACTGTATAACGAGGATGATATCTCGCATTGACGGGGCGTCTTACATAAGGTACACCATCACTATTTGATAAATTAAACTTGGATTCATCACTCCACAAATTTTTTTTCCATTGATCCTTCGTCCAATTTAAATGTTCTTTTGCGAATTTTTTTCGTTTTTCAACATTTTTTTTCGACACGTACGGTTTTTTCGCAATACGCCGCCCATGGAGTCCTTTATCGGCCAGACGACGTCGGACGGTCTGTACGCTCACTTCCGATACACCAGCAGCGGCCATAATTTCTGGGGCTGTCAATTTTGGATTTTCTACCGATTTTCGATACAATTTTCTATCAGTTCTAGAAACATTTTTGCATACTAAAAATTATAAATATTAAAATAATAGTATTTTATTACCTCTCATCTGTTACTCGAGGTCTACCATGCTTTTTCATGATCGGCGGATTTCTTATTCGACCATAAATTCTGCTAACCGTCCCTTTATTCATTTGCAAATGACTTCCGATTTGATCAAAGGTGTAATTTTCTTCTTCGTATAATCGCACAATTAACTTTCTTACAGGTGAAGCTGTACGCTTACCAGGTGCCATTTAAACAAATTCTTGTCAAAAAAACTGCTTGAATTTTTATAAAACACACTTAAGACACGCAAAAAAAGTTAATTGCAAAAAAGTTGCAGGTTTTTTGAGCGCCGAAAAAATGATGTAATCTGCAACTTTTTTTTGGAAAAACCGGGAACACAATAAAAAAACACTGTCAGTAGTGCAGTTTTGTAGAGCATAAAATTCTCTATCAGACAGTATCAGATCTCGATTTTACAGCTTAAATTTAATATAAAAAAATTTGCTGAAAAAAAAAACTAAAAAAGTTGCAGGTTTTTTGAGCGCTACTGTACCATCATACAGTTTATCAAATGATTTTCATGGCGATCAACGAATTGCGGTTCATTTTCGGATGGTGCAATAATTGAAATTAGCGTTCCATGTATGCAGCCGACAATGCATGGAAAACCAGCTATTTCGTGAAACTTGCGGCATGTTTCATTGATATTTTCCAGAAACCTGACAACATCATCGAAGAACGACATATTTATTGCTTCAACAACGCGCAACGTTATGAAACCCAATATTTGTAATTTTCAAATTTTATAACTTGTAATTACAATTGTAACAACAAAAATGCGGTGCAACCCTGTAATTGTAAATTTCGCCGTTTTACAAGTTTGTAATAGTAAAAACACTTTGTGAAACCCTACCTTGTATTGTTTGGTCAATTATACAGTGTTTCTTTTGGCCTAAATACTAAATGATTCACTCAAAATAGTAAATTAAATTTGGCAAAGGATGAGATCAAGAACAGCATATTCATGAAAGAATACTCGGCTTGTAGCATAATCGACATTTCATCTCCACCAGCAGATATTACGAACCCACGATGCTCTTGGTTATTCGAATCTGAGTATTCTACAATCTTACATAGCTCGTCTCGTGTTCGTGTATTTTACGTATTGGAAAGGCAGTGGGCAAAGATGCGAAAGGACGACCAATATGAAACGGAAGTTTGGCGATCGGGAAACTCTGAGTGTCCGATGGTAAAGTTTTTACTGAAATTTCCAAAAAGAAAGGAAAAAAAGATGTTTTGTTAAGTGATTTATCGAGTTCAATTGTTTTGTTTGTGATTTTTTTGCTACATATCATCAGGCTTGATGTTGGTATTATAATTAATTAATTAATGAAGCTGGAACTAAATTTGAAGTGTTAGAAACAATCTACACAACGCTGTCTCAAGCCCACGTTCCAACTGGCAGTCAACACATGACTTTTTCTTCTTCTTTACATTTTCTTCTTTAAACAACTTGAAATTGGCTTTGTCACACTATTTAGTGTTCTGAAAGTAATTTTCACCAAGGTTTTGCATTCTGCGATGGCACGAATATGTATATGTATCGAATATGTCGACATTATAAAAAATTTGTTGATAGCTGTCAAGTTTTAATGTGATTAACTTGACATTTTTGAAGACATTGACTAAATTTAATGTTTCTTTCGTGAAAGACCCCGTAATTTTTAAGTATATGTAACATGGAATTTCCTTCAAATGTCATTGATTGTGGGTGACACAAAAAATTGCATTGAACAGTGGCACTGAGAGAATTTCTTTCTAAACTTTTTTCAATTTAGTGTGGATGAAAAAAAATTTGTTAAGTTGTTGATATACACCTTTATTAGTTAGTTCTTTCTCTTTTGCATAGGTTCACATTGCTCAAGCCTAAAAGTGAATTTATTTTTATCCCTTTAGAAAAGACCCGTCATGAAAAAATTATGGAATGGAACTTGTTCATCGAATTGAAAGGGCTAACTAATGAAGGTTTACATCAACAACTTAACAAAAATAGCCTAGCATGTTCTTGCTACATTAGTTGATAACGCGCATCAATAAAACATACACTTTTTTGCAGGATTTCGATTTATCGCAGATGCGAGAGGTGATTTATATATTCCGCGCTAGGTTCTTGGATTGCGATATGTGGCGCGTCCAGTAGGGCGCGCGTGTTCAGATTTAGCTAGTTTCGCAAAACAGCAAAAACAGATTCTTTTTTCAAGATGCGTTGTTTTTCATATTTTATTTTTTAAGAGGTACTGTAGAACTGCTTATAGCAAAATTGCTTCTTTTTCAAAATTGTGCGCAAGCAAAAATTCATAAAAAAATAAAATAATAAATAAATATTTCCTAAAATTAATTTCACATCAACGGGGAATGTCCAAATAAAATATGAAAGGGTGTTAGGTCAACTTGGTGAAGGCTATTTGGGTGACCGACATTTGGGTGACGGACTTTTGGGAGACTACCAATTGGGTGACTG
>JAQGBA010001768.1:0-12297 GCA_034698125.1 Prionchulus punctatus | reverse complement strand
GATGCTTGTGATTAACATTTTAACAAATTAACAAATCTGGATCGGCCTCGGCTCGAATCAAAAACTTACAAAAAAAAACAATTTTTTCGAAAACGAAATTAACGCTTGTCTATCGTATCAGCGAGCGAAATGAAGAATCACACCATAAAATGTGTATTTTTCGGTAAAAGCAATCTTTATTCAATTTGTACATAATTGGTTTTACATAACATTTTTGCATGAACCAATATTTGTCGGATAAAATAAATAAATCTGGATCGGCTTCGGTTCGAATCAAAAACTCACAAAAAAAACAAATTCTTCGATATTTTCAGCGCCGCACAAGAAAACTTTATACCAATGATATAAAATGTATTGAGCCTGCGGATCAGGTCTCCTTCTTTATGTCTGCTGTTCCTACTGTGAACGGCCCCTTGGCGTTGAAACTAACTATAGTTGCCTTTTAAAATTTTAATGCCATTCTCATTCACATCTTTCAGAAAACTATCAACTGTGCTATTAGGCGGAAGGCGTTCTCTTGTGACTGTTTGCGAAAAAAGCGTTTCTGTACATTGCGGCAAACAGTTTGGAAAAGTGCTTCATTTTTAAAGAAAAAGCTTACCATAAGATGGCTGCAGCATGTTAACAGATAACTTGTAGAGTTACACCTCGAGGAATTAAGTGCGAATATTTTGCTTATCATACGTATATTCTGTCCAACATGTATCGGGAAACAGTGGAATTTCTCGTAAAACATAGACCGTCATCTTCAAGGTGATTGTATATCAATGAGTTGCAACTGTCGGCTTCTTTAAAGTGTATTTCACAAGGCTCATACTTGAGCCCATGCCAAGAACGGTCATAATGTGACCACATTTATTTCAGTATTCTTCAGGAATATAGTCGAATTCTGGTTTATATTTGTTTCGTTTCTCGACTTGCATGATTGCAAGTTCTGAACGAATTCAAAAATTATTCACATGAAAAGAACAATAGACTTATCAAATCCAAGTTATCTTATGAAGCTACATATTAAAATTACAGTCAGCCGGCACCTTATATTTTGGTGAGAATTACTATCGCCAGACTACTAGGTTAAACTATTTACCTTCTATAATTGTTGTAGTTACATATAATAATCGCAGAGAATGTAAGTTCTTGCGAACTATTCGGGTATGTGATCAAAGTGTTCACATCGTATTTAAAGTATTTTTGAATGTTAAAAGTACATTTCGAAATGGTCAAACTGGATAAAATAGGAAAATTGCAAGCAAAAATATGCGTTGTGATTTCCTTAGCTCTATATCCATTTATCAATTAGAAAGCATGTAAAAGTTTTTCATCTCAAACTTCCTGATAGTAAAACGCTGTCTAAATTCATCCACCATGCTCAAAAACAGACACGGAGTCTAAAGTTGGCGGATATTAAATGTGGCATAGTAAAATCTAAAAAAGTAAAAGTACAACAGTAAAAGATCAAGCAGTTAATCAAACTTGAAAAATAACAACATCGTCACTCAACAAATTAGCAAGGCAAAAAACAGAACACTCAAACATAACAATGTGCATCAATTTATTAAAAACAATTTTTATCTCATGAAAACAAAATAGATATCAAAAAGCTCATGAAAACTGTCTTGGTTGAATGGTAGTAACTGTCACTACTTTTTAACAAATATCTGAAGCGGCACTGTAAATCTTAAATTCAAAGACAACAATGCGTAAAAGTTTTTTTTCGGTACTGTTGAGTCGCTTTGTCCGAGAGAACATAGTGTAATAAAGTCATCAGTCTGCGAGAAAATATTACAATTAAATGTGTCATTGGACTCTCCACCGCAAGTGGCGGAAAAAATGTTTGTAGTAATTTAACTGAAAAAATTTCCATCACATAAAATCATCCGGAAAACGTTTTCAATGAAGACTGGCCCAAAAAAGTAATAATTACAACAACTCGATCAAAAAGTCAGTGTAATGGATGTTAGGAAAAGAATGCCTCTTTCGATGTATCTATCATTCGTATGGTTTATTTGTACAGTTGCAAATGCATGGAACGACGACGAAAAGTATGATGGGTGCGTTCAAAGCGCGTGGCATAAGAGCTCCTACGTGGCCCACAGGCATAGCTATGAAAAAACAGCTTGGATGTGTAAGAAAATAGATGAGTGGCAAACTACAATTAAAACGCCATCGTTTTCACCGCCGAGGATTTTCACTGCCAGTCAAATTGGATATTTGAAACAAATACGAACATGCACTGGATTTGCCGACTGCCTACCCAACGAAGCAACAGCCAGGAAGTAAAAATTTTGTTGGACAATTGATTTTGCTAGTCTCAAAAATAATTGCAAGAACTTGTATTTTAGTAAACGAGAAACAATCGATACAAGAGTTGTAAGAAGGGAATATCGAACTCTAAGCGAAGAAGAGCGAGCAACATTTCATTTCACGTTGAACGTACTGAAAACAACTATGATAGATGGCATGAGTAAATACGACTTGCTCATCACCGACCATCTGCCGATAAATTCTCCAGAAGCACATTGGGGCTGCGCATTCATACCATTTCATAGAGAATTGCTAAAACAGTAAAATACTTTTGTCTTTGCTAAAAACTAGAAACGACATGCTCGACTGAGAAGCTTGGAGCTTATCACTCCTAACCAAGCTCTTTTCTTAAGGTTACCGTGCGAAAGGATTTGTTTTCTTTCAGAATGGAAGTTGCGATGAGACTGGAGAAACCAAAAGTATTTATTCCATATTGGGATTCGAGTCTCGATCAGGGACTTCCGAACCCATGCGACTCAGTAATGTGGACAAGTGAATTCACTGGGAATGGAAACGGTCTAGTGAAAATAGGCCCCTACAGAAATTGGCAAACTACCGTCTCTGCTCCAGGAAAGAATGATAGAAAACTGTACAGAAACTGTGGTGCGTCGTCGGATGGCGAACTGTACGATCCGAAAGATTTCGAATATTACAAAACGAAAAGTCATTACTACGAACTGTTTTGTAATTGCAACGATGCGACTTTCGAAATGAATCACGGTCTAGTGCACGAGTTCATCGGCGGTCACATGCTAAAGATATCCATTTCGCCGAACGATCCGATATTCTTTCAGCATCACACCTTCGTCGACTATCTGTACGAGGAATTCAGAGAGCGAAACTACAACAACGAGACGGATATTGAAGCCGACTATCCGCCCGATGGTGAATTAGCCTGTTCGTACGAACATTTTGCTAATGCTACAATGAGACCATTCAGTCATTTGCGAAACGTTGACGGCCTAAGTAGAACGTACACTGAAGAATTTTATAAGTACGCCCCGAGGCCGACGTGTGAACAAGGTTGCGAAGGACCGTATTTATTTTGCGACACAAAAAGAAATCGTTGTTTGTCGAAGGTGAAACTCGGCGGAAACTGTACCGGTTTCGAACATGAAGATATTTGCGCTGTTGGAGATTGTTGGAAAGGAAAATGTCAGTTTTAATTTGGGTTTCTGAAAAATATTAGTTTTTCAATTTTTTTACAAAAGGTACAATAAATTAATTTTTCTCCAACGACTGTCTCACCTCGCAGCATGTCATAAAGGCAAATGCGTCCCTGGGACACAACAAGTGAATCAATCATATCAGTTTTGAATGTAATTTAATCCGAAACATGTGCTGCATTGATCATTTACCAAAAATAAAAAGTCATTTCATTTTAGAAATTTATATCAGCAAAAGTCCTGGTTATTAGTCCTAGCTCCAGACTACCAGATGGACAGTATAATGTTTAATAGAATTCAAATCATATCAAGAAATCGAAAGAATTATATATTATTTCGAAATAAAATAACCTCAGCCGTTATATTTGAACAGTTCGGAAATTTTTTATAACTTTTCAGAGTGACCTGGTCATCAGTGCAAAAGAACAACTAATTAAAGGAAATAAAAGAAAACTAAAAACCATGAGGTCTAATTAATTATTTTCGTTGTTGGCAATAGAGAGATGGATAGCACTTGTTGGCAAAGAATGAAAATTTTAAGTAGGATACATTGTTAATAAGATCACTTAATTAGGGTGTTTATGACAAACTTTCGCGTCAAAACAATTAAAAACTGCAATCAAAGTCGGTGTAAGCGAACATTAGTTCGTGGCTAAGTGACCATCGTCTTCTTTGCGTAAAAGCTCTATTGCCTCTTTTTCTATATGCGTTTTCTATCATCAGAAAAAACATGGAAGACAATCTCGGTCTCAATATGAAGGTTTCATTGCACACAATATTTTTAACTCGTTTTTTAGTGCTCAGTTAACTAAATAATGGAGTATTTAATTGTAAAATAAGGACCTTGCCAATTATTCACCTCATCTTACGCATTAACAGATGATATTAAAAACTCGTGACTTCAAGGCAAAGTTTGTCTACATATAGCTAGTTTAAGATTTGTTTCTTTTGGTGTCTCTTAAGATAAGAGATATAAAATGCGATCCTGCTGATTATGACATTTATATCTTTTAAAGCGATATAAAGTGAGTAATATCAAAATAGATAGATATCCAATGAGACCCATGAATTTATGGCCTGTTTACCATGATGAAAGATATGCAATGTTACATTCCTTCATCAAGACAAATCAATTAGGATATGTGGTTGTAATGAGATATCAACTGAGATCCGAAATTTATGGTACTTACCGCAATATAAAGAGATATCAAATTTGGTACCAGGTATTAACGGTGTCTGATATCTTTAATATCAAATGAAATATAGCTGTTTTTTGGTAAATGCTGCATCTACATTGTAAAATCAATCTTGCACTATTTTAATAGTAGTGTAACGAATGTGATTTCTATCCATTCGTTTCTATTTCAATCCTCTGATTCAGTTTCGCCCTTTAGTCGCATGATCGTTGATTCATCATGACTTTGCACATTTTCTTCAATATGCCACGTAATAACTCGTTGCTCAATGCGTTTCTATAATATTTCCGGGAGTGTTCAACATGTAGCCTCCATCGGAGCAGCCGACTTGTATTACGAGCAGGGCGCCCGACGTATACTAGCAATTTGGATCCATTTGCTTTTCGATTTTGCTTCGTAATAAAATATAATAAAATTCATATTTTCAACTTTAAAACAAATAAAGATCATTTGGAAGTGACCCTCGTCACAGTAGCGAATCATGTTATAAACTGAACTGTTAGCTAGGTCAGACATGTCAGGCTAGTAAGCTAAAATATCCATTATAGTTACATTTATAAACTATAGGTGATGTTATTAATACATAATATAAAGATAGATGAACTTGTGCATTGCTTGCAATGCTTTTATGCATTGCTTTAATGAGTTCATGAAATGTTCTAACACACTAATGCATTGCTCCAATTGTTTAATGAAATGCTCTAATGCTATACTGCTTTAGTACACTGCTCCAGTGCTATTATGAAATGCTTTAATGCTCTCAATCAATACACAAATGCTATCATGAAATACCCAGTACTATAATATCGATACATGACTCCAGTGATATCATGAAATGCTCTACTGCTCTCTTGAATTGCTCTAATGATTTCATGGATTGCTCAAATGATCGTATCATGCATTGCTCTAATGCTATGATGATGAAATGCTCTAAAGCTATTATGAATAGCTACAATGCTATCAAACGTTGCTTAATGCTTTTATGCATTGGTCCAGTGCTATTAAATTGCCTATCTAAACCTCTTATATAACGTTTCGATTTAATCATGTATTGTTCCAGTCCTGTGATACACTATTCACAGTTATCAACATAATGTTTCAACTAAATCAAACATTTTTCAAATCTAAGCTGCAATGTTCCAATAATATCATGCTTGTTTATAGTTAATTTTTCAGCACATTATACCTTGTACTCGTTAATATCTCCACAATTAAAAACATATCATCTTAAAGAGAATATAAATGTGTTTACTATTTTAAATAGATTTCACATGAGTTCCGACAGTTTCGGTAGGCATACCTTTAAAATGAGATGCGAAACGAGATGTTCTATTTGTATAATGAGAATATAAAAAGTAATTCAGTTAGTATTGATCTGTTCTTTTATGATGAAATGTCGAATGAGATCGATAATTAAAGAGATATCCAAAGAGACCCAGATGTTTTTTTTATCAATGCCGGTACAATAGATATCAAAATAGACGTGTCTTTTTATCAAATATTTGGATATGTTTAAAGAGAAGTCACACGAAATATACCTGTTGGAATAGGATTTTGCGCTTTCATGCTCTCCAATATAAGCCGCACTTGGGCAGCAGATGTATCAATATCGAGACAGGAGGACCGCGAATCATCAATTAAATACCCTATAGTTCATCTATCTTTATATTATGTATCTCGTTTAATAACATCACCTATAGTTTATAAATGTAACTATAATGGATATTTTAGCTCACTAGCCTGACATGTCTGACCTAGCTAACAGTTCTGTTGGACATGTGTTGCTATTGGAGAAGTTGTTTACCACTATTGTCCCCCACTGATGGAGCAAATCAAGAAGTACGACCTGTTGGCAGTAAGTGCGTACAACGTCGCTCAGAAAACCTATACTAGATCCTAAACGTAGTATTTGCGACATCGACATTGACCGATGAAACGGCAAATCAGCCAGACTTATTTCCTATTTACGCGTACTGCAGCGTGGAGACTGTTTTGGAAATGGTAAGCTCACAAAATCAGCGCCATAGATTTTTCACGGAAGACATTATCAGTCAGTGAACATCTTTGTTGTAAAACAACAGACATGTCTCTAACTGACTTTTGTTCTAAGTACGAGTATATACCGTATCCAGTACAATTAAAGTCAAACAGTACAGCGAAAAAATTATCAGAAATAAGCAGATAAAACCAATGAACAAGAAACTCCTTTTCTTTCCTTTGAAATAAAAGGTTACGATTATAATTTATTCACTACGACATGCTGCTTTTTGAAAGGTTTTTAAATTTGACTGTGTTTGTTTGTCTATGCATTCCCCAGTGTGCTTGTTTTGGTTTTCACGCAGGTGTAACAGAACAGTAACTATGCTATTGGCAGTAGTTTATCAAGACCGTTACAAATTATTCTTAGTTATTGTACTGAACCATACCTTAGCTGTCGCTTCAGCTTTAGCCATAATGAACCACTCAGTTGTAGCTGCAGCCACAGCAGTATCTCAAGCCATAGCTTAGCTGATCACTGGTCATCAATACAGCTGTAGCCATAGCATTAGCCTATTGCCATACTCTCCTGGCCGTGGGGAGTGAATAGCAGATTCATTTAGGGTTCATAATAATCAGATATTCAAATGAATGACTTCGAACCTTTATTGTAGACAACAGGACAGACTGCCTGTGCTGCGCTGACAGACCTATGCAGCCAGCGGTCGCAACCACTGACCACATATCTCCAATGAGACAGTGAGCCATATGTGTCGTTATAGTAATTATAGTTCCATCAATAGTTGCACTATAGTTGACCAGAGAATATGCAGTTGCCATCCTAACCTCCAAAGCCACGAACAAGACACTGTATACGCCGGAAAGGTACAACGCGGTTACCACTATAAGTTACTTGTGACAATACAACAAAAGTACAAAGATCACCTAATATTCGCAGTTGGAGGACTCTTCGATGCCCCCTTGAAGATCGGATGTGATCCCGTGTTGACCCTGGTAACCGTGAAACGGCCCAACGTGCGGCTTGTAGTCGAGGTATGTTTCCAATGGTCCCGTTATTCGAGTTTTAGATATTTGAAGGCGATCAGATAATAATTCGATGCAAGGAAGGTAGTGAAACAATAATCGTGCAAAGATTATCAATTTTGAGACCGATCTGATGTGTTTTTATTGCAATTTCGGGTCCTTGCTTTTGCTGAAAATCGGCAAATTTTTGTACAAAGTGATTTTGTAATAATTTGTGCTATTTAAAACATAGTTAGATCGACTAATTAGTCCATGCCGATTCTTTTAAAAAAAGCACATTTCAGTAGCTTTAAATTCGAATTTTTGCCTTATTTAGAAGTAATCAGGAAATTTCGTCAATTACAGTCATTGGTATCACCGGTAAAAGTATATGGCTAATATCACACGTGTGCGAGGGTTAAATTTCTGATAAATTGCTGCTTAAACCAGCCAAATTCCATTCGTTATTTCTCCACAGGAAGCAGAAACTAAATCCAGTTTGGAATTGAATAATAACGTTGAAGGTTTCGGCTCAGGCTTATGCTTAGACTTCGGCTATGGCGGAAACTTAAAAATAGGAAACAAAAAACTTATTTAGGCGATTCATTAGTTGTATTCATGTTCTAAAATAAAGAAATTCGCAAAACCAATTTCAAATAGCGCAAGGAAACTTGCTACAAAGTGAAGCCGAACTGAACGCTTTTCATATTGAGATTCAATCTAAACTTGCTAGTATGCTTGAATTATTGCAGTAAGCAAAAAAGCATTGCAGAGCTTAGAAACAATTACGATTTAATAAAATTACCCTATTCTCTTAAAAATTAGACCCTTCTTGAGAATAAGACCCGGTCTTAATTTCAAGAGGGGTCTTATTCACGAGGGAACTAGGTGAATTAGATTTTTTTGCAAAGTAACATGCATCATCATGAACTTAAAACGTATTCAAATTAAAATATTGTGTAGCTGGGTTGATCAAGCTTGGAATACTGTATCAACTGATATGATAGCTAAATCGTTCGAGTTTGCGGGCTTGGTCTAGATGTAAGTGAACTAGAAAATGATAAAATTTTGTGCTTTCGTGCTGAAAAATATGTGAAAAAGGTGATCTTTGTTAAAAGAAAAAGTTTCAGAATTGTTTGCAGAAGAAGAAGAATTTGAAATTTTGGAAGATGAAATCGAACCGGGCTTTGAAGAAAATCCAGAGTGCAGTAGTGACTCTTCTTTTGAGCGAGCAGGAATTTTAAATCGAATAAACTACAACTTTGTTATTGTGAACGTCGAAGAGATTGTATCGATTTTGAGCAGAAAATAAAGCGAAGAATTGATGTTAAAAAGAAGCTTTAAGTTTGAACCTGAATTCTTCTGCGTCGGCGCTTCATAATTTATTCATAGAAACATCATCATTACACGGCCGGTAAAACAAATAAAACGTCGTCTAGTTACACGAGCTGCGCCCCGGGAACGCACTGAACAACGTGCGACCAACATGCGCTTGTAAGGACGTTGAAACGTCGCGGAAACGTCCCGGAGACAAACAAACACATTTGAACTAATTTACATCGAATATCGAATATCGAACAAGCTAATTATTGCGAATAATTCAAATACAAAATCACAAGATACAAATTCCTACCGATGACATTATCGTGAAATATAAAGAAGAATTTATTGAACAATAATTTAATAACAATAACAATAATTTGATATGTACTTTATTAATTGCCCTAAAGTCTTCAATTGATGGCTTTTTTTTAATAAGACCTTTCTTGAAAATAAGACCCTTTCGTGAATAAGACCCCTTTTTTCAGACATCGGAAATGAATAAATCCCGTCTTATTCACGAGAGAATACTGTATGGAAAATAGTCGGAGTTGGAACATTAACCACTGTGACATTCGTTAATTCAGTAAATTTGCTCGACAATAATCAAATACAGCCCGCCAACAACAGATCACTGTCTTTTTTTCAGTCGTGGAGAAATTGTAGTCACTGATAACTACTCACGTCAGAACAATGAGTATCTAATATCACTGTATGTGCAACAATAAATCGGCAAGCATATATCATGATTGGCTAGATAATTATGGTAACTATAGCCAATAACTGTAGCCATTGGACTATAGTGATGGAACGACTTGCTTCACCATTGAATCTCAACGTGAAGTCTGAAAACAACCTCAACAACTAGTTTTGTCACGTTTGAAGTGTAAGTATGAACTGACTAACTATAGTGACCATGGCATACAGGTAGCGGACTAGTCTACCGCAAACTTGTGATAGTTTTTGGTTTGGAAATGGGGTTTCACAATGATTGCCAAAATCGACCCTCAAGTTGAAGATTATGACTGTCAAGTGAAAAAATATTGAATAGTTGTTTAGTTTTCATTGTCTGCAAAAACGTTTATTTTTTCGTTGCAAAATACAATTGGATTCTGTAGATTGGAAGCATTTTTGCACTGAGGTCTGAAACTTTGCTGTAACGATAACCATAGTTGTAGCTTTAGCCATGGTTATTGCTGTAGCCGTCGTAGCTAAATGGGCCATAACTGCTGTAGGCTTGCCATAAAGCCAATACAGGACTAGACCTGAACATATTTGTCCTAACTTATTCAGTCAGCAGTAGCCATAATTTCCATAGCCGCAGACAGACAGAGCTGGAGCCGTGATCTCATAATTGTTTGTAGCTGTAGCCTAGGCCGTAGCTGTAATGCAGTCATAGCGAAAGCAGTAGCTAAAGCACGGCTGTAACCATAACTTAACCATAACCATAGATGCTATAGCCATAGCTGTAGCTGTAGGTACAGCTATAGATGTAGCCAGAGAAAAAGATGGAATAGTATCCATGGCAACAGCAAGCTATAGCATAGTTGTAGCTGCGGCCATTGTCATACCTAAGCTGGAGCCTTAGCTGTAGCCATAGCTGAGCCTGTAGCACAAGCCCTTTACGTTGAGATTGCAGCAGACATTACTGAAGCTGCACCGGCAGTTGCAGCTGTGTCTTTAGCCTCTTGAACACTATCTGCTCGTCCGGCTTTCTACTTTTCATAGTAGACCTAGCCATTTTAAACATAGTCACTACTGTAGCTTTTCTTTACTTGTAACAGCAATGGAAACTCAATGAGATAATCCAAAAAATGTGTTTTGATTCTCTGAAAAATGTTTCTTACATGTTACCCCGTTTGAGGGCTTGATTGTTGTTGCTTTTTGTAAGAATTGTAACTTGTAATGTGTGTTACTGATTGGTTTCTGGGTTCTTGACATTCTTGACAATTCTTGATTTCTGACATTAGTACTCGTCGTTTGTAAGTTTTCATTTTCAATATCCGAACCATTTAGCGTGATCAAGGCACTCAATGCTTACCACTAACACTGTTGAACTGACTAAAGAATTACTATGAAAGACGAAAAACAGTACCCAAGTGAGCAACTAACGTTATAAAGTTATTTTATTCGATCGCTCTTTTACTTTATTCGCGCATACATTTTTAACTATTCTTGTTTTAGACTGTCCGTAAACCGAAAGCCCGTATTGCTTTTGCTGTGACTAAAAGCGTTAACGCAAAGGTACTGCATGTCTAGTATTCGAAAACAAAATCATGCGTGGACACAACCAGAGTTGGAATGTTAACCGCGGAAACAGTAACAGTAGTTTTTGCTAAAAAAACAAATAAAACGGACGACATAAATGAGGGTTGACTGACTGCAATTTTTGCACATTATTTGTAAGTCGCTGATTATTGTCTCTCACGCTTTGATGGGTGATCATTCCGACGCAGGATGGACGAAATCCGCATCAGTCGGTCAACTATCGTGCACCTTGCCGAACACACAGTTGTTTTGAAGAACATAACCAGCCGATTCAGCGCTGTTAAATTGTTAATGCCGAATGTTCTTATTAAAAAGATTTAAGGTAAGCCGCAGCTTTGTGGCAAACTGAAGGAGAGGATTTTTTACTCACGCAGGTAGTATTAGCAAATACAGTTAATGTATTTAAAATAAGCTAATATCGACTATGAACAACTGGTCACTGGACAATTTCACATGACATAAGCTGTGTCAAAACATTAAAAGACAGATACTGAAGTGCTCAAGTCGCTGCCTGAGCAGTGTCATTGACAAATTGCTTATGGTACTGAACAGCTATAGTCACTTGAACTATAGACAGTTAATCATAGCGACTGAAGGACTCACTAAAGTGCTCAATTTGCACTGAGGTGAAATAACCGACTGAGCAAACCAAAGCAATTATTAGTTAATGATGTTTCTTGTTTAGAAAGTGGTTCAAAGGTCGAGAAACCAAGTGGACATTGTGAAAATCAAAAAATTCCAAGACTCAGTAACTGATCATCGAGCATACAGGCATCAATCGAAACAAATGAAATCAATGGTCATGATTACATATGTCTCTTTTTGCAGTTTGATCAAGACAAAAGTGAACTGTATCATCTTTCATACTGCTTTATTTGTTTATCAGTTTTGCCAGCAAATTTCTGTCTTCATAGTAAAAGCTTTACAATGATTAGTGTTTTCTGAAATCTGCTGTTTATGGGTCACTTTAAGAGTGACTTTGCCAATTTTTGACAGTTTTGTAACGATTCAGAAAATGCGACTTTATCCGATCGGTCTGAAAA
>JAQGBA010001767.1:0-12300 GCA_034698125.1 Prionchulus punctatus | reverse complement strand
ATCTTGGCCACTTCATTGTGTCTCTCCTTGTATTTTGCATTCGCCAGAATCGGGCATCCTGCTACTAGGTGTGACACAGTTTCCTCATGTTGATCATTCGTAATAACTATGGCATAATATATATTATGACGCTGCCAGACTAAATATACACTGAAATAATTTGTCAAAGACGAGGGGTCTGGTAAAATCGCCATTTTACAAATGAATTAGCTTGTAATTACAAATACAAGCGTGCAACATTATGAAACCCAAATATTTGAAATTTTTAAAAGTACATTACTCATATGTAACTACAGTTTTACAACAGCGAATGTGGTGAAGCAGTGTATTTGCAAATTTCGCCATTTTACAAATTTGCACTGGTCACGGTTACGACGAGGTCACCTGTCCAGTCGGTAACATCGAACCTGCAGCCAACAAGACAGACTGCCTGAGCTGCCCTTTGGGGGCGATATCGCCTTGACCATCCACCTCTATCGCATGAAGAGCCATTGTGCTAGTTACACATAACCCAATAAGGTTTAGTGTGCTACCCTGGCGATCCAATGAACTAATATAGTCCACTATAGTTGCAGTCTACAGTTGATACCAGTTGAAGGAGGGGATGTGTGCGCGTTGCCACTCAACCATCCGAGACCGCAACCTGGCAGTGAAACACAAGTTAAGCCATCCAGGGGTTGCCAAAACAAGGTACTAGATATACACAATACAGTACACATAATCACAATTAGAGTATCGTTAGAGGACTCTTCGTTGTCCCCTTGTCGATCATGTCTTGATTTGGTCCCTTGGAATGGCCCCTGGCGGGGTAGTGGTGGGGTAGTAATCGAGGCGACGAACGCGGGTATACAGCATCCTGTGTTCCTTTTTCTACATTTAATCGTTTGTTTTTTTTCTGAACTTCTTTATTAGTCGGCTCAGCAGCAACTTTCTACCAACATTTGATGTCTCCCCGTTTTTATAACACTGTCATAATGGAACATTTACCACTTGCAAATGCTATGAACAAAAGTGAATTGAACGCCTTGACCAAATGTTACACCTGAACCTCATAACAGTCATTCGTTATTTGCTTTAATCATTTCAAATCTGAATTACAATCGGTACTATATGTAACCTGATTTAATGATTCAAAAACAATAAATTGTTCAGCTATTTCGAATCGCAGTTACTTAAAGATGAGAAAGTAAAGCACAATTGTTACAAACACGAAAACAAAAATTGAAGACTGAGGCAGGTGATATTTTTAGGACGATTTCTCTTTACTGATTTCACTCTTGGTAAGCAAACTGTCGATTTTGTCAACTACTATGTTTTGATTTGCTTGCAAACGATCCATGGCTCTCTCTAATTTTTCAACTTTTTCATTGGTGTCTGTGTAGTTTCTAATTGATTCGTCCAATTGAAAATCGATGTCTTTGCATATCGGTAAAATCACATCAACAATTCTTTTGGCCCAAATCCAAAGCGGGTTTCCTGTTTTATTCGGAGCTACTATGTATATTTTTTTCGATCTCATCGGGTTTTCAGGATTTCTCAAATATCGAGCCCGGTGGAACCAGCTTTTCAGTAATTCGAATTCTACGATAAGATTAGTCGCTTTTTGCAATTGCCGCAACTTCGCCGTATTTTGGTATGAACTGATTTTATCCACCGATAAAGCAATCTACAAACAACAAATAGACCAGAATCACTTTGTAATTTTGCCAATTTTGTGAAAATATGGTAGTACTCGTACCAATATATTCATAAACAGGATTGTCATTGTTGTGGCGAACAACCAGAAGAAAACTGTAGAAGTCGCGGGAAAATTGACTTTACCATCGACTTCCGAATGATTCGAATGAAACATTGCTGTATATTCAAATTCGCCAATCATCATCACCAACGTTTTTGTAATTGATGTACCATAGTCAGCAAATGGTTCCTAATTTCAAATTATATAAAAAAACAAAAGTTTTGTTCTAAAAATCAAGAATGCTTGCTTGGTTTTTGAATAACATGTAAAACGCGATCGCGAACGCCAGGATGAAAAACAGAAAAATGAATACGAATACGTTGTAGAATAAACTGAATACGTATGTTATCATTTCGATGTGAACGGCCAGGGCTGGATTTTTGTTCAGTAAAAACACAACATTTATCCACGACATGAAACAAGCCAGAATTCCGAAGAACCACGGTAAATCCTTATAAATGAATAAAACAAGAGAAAATATGTTTAACATTAATTATAAATGAGTTTGAATTAAATATTCATACTGCTTTTAGGCCGGAATAATACAGACAATCGCCATTCGAACAATTGAGAATGAAAAGCAAAGTGAAAATGAATGTTGATATTTCGATGTAGTTTTGAATATTCGTCACCGTCGCAACAAATCCACGAATAAATGCTTGTACAGCCTGTAAATAAAAACAGTTTTTTATAAGAAATATGCTACCAGCTGAAGAACCACAGTTCACTAGCTAGGACTCAACCAAAACGAATGTAAATACTTGGCAAGAGCAATGAAATCCAACTGTAACCGGATCGACAATGATTTGTCGATCTGTCGATCAAAGTTGGGCAGGAATTATTAATTCCTGCTCTTTGCTTGCCTACTGCTCAACTAGCAAGGACTTACTTCTTTTGCTAAGTGAATGAAAGTCATTATCAGAAGAATGAAAAAAAGTTCGTGGCTGTCTCGGTAATATGGCTTTTCATATGGGAATTCTTTCGACTTCGTCTCATAATCGTAAGGCGGTGGATGTATGGTAGCGTACGAGATTAGGGAACCAACAAAGCAAGCATAGAGCAATATTTCCAAAGCATAAACGATTAAATATGACGACCATTTGTTGAGTAAAAATTGTCGAACAAGACGATGCGACAGCACATCAACTTGCCCGCGAAGTAGTTGGTCGTTCGATTTTGTCGAATGCTAAAATCACACAAGCCAGTCCGATATCATATCAGTGAAACTGAAGAAAGGAAGAAATTTGATTACTTGCACCATCAAAGACAGCGGATGATTACCAGTACAGCATATCCCAAGACAGCAAGTGCCACAGAGTTTACTATCTTCTAAAATAAGCACTGTTTTCGACCGATCTTGTTTTTACATTGCATCATCCCAGTTCTATTTCTATACCCCAATCAACATCATCCAAGTACGTGAAATCAAAAATTTCTTCATAATCAAGTGAATTTATTGGCACTTTTTGATCCACGGGTCTAATGCATTTATCCATGATTACTTTGACAACAGCTTAAAATAAAAAAACAAACGTTTAATCTCTTTTGATGCACCAAAAAACAAACCTTTTACAATGCATGTTTGCTTGTAACAATTCACGAAAAGGACATGGGCCACTGGTTATCCCATCATTTATCCTTCTCTTAATTAACAGATCCTCCCATCTACCCGTATTCATAAGTAATTTAGCAATGTTTCTAAAAATTAATTTTCATGGTAAAGATTGACTAATTGAGGCACGAGTTTAAATTACTCTTGGTGATTCTCAATAGCAAGGTGCAAACAACTTTTTCCGCTGGCTCTTACGACATCAGCACCTTTTTCGATAAACAGCTGAACAACATTTCCATGCCCATTAACTACAGCTTCGTCGAGTGGGGAGAATGAATTTTTGTTTGGTCTGAATGAAAAGTTGTTTTGATAACTCATCCTAAGTTAGTTCAATTCCGATTACCTTTCGGGATTTGTTGTGAAGTCAAGTAAAATTTTTGCAACATCAATATGACCGTTTCTGGAGGCGAAATGGAGCGCAGTATCGCCCTTTTTAGTTGTTTTTTCTGCTGAATAATTGTCTGATTCGAGACATTTTTCGACAAGATCAAGAAGTCCCATTTTTGCAGCCAAATGAATAGCCATGATTCCTTCAGAGTTTTCAGCACCAAGATACGCACCATTGTTAATTAACAGCTAAAGCAATCAAATTATCTCTCTAGTTATCCAATTTTCAATACAATTTTTTTTACTTCGGACACTCTTGTAGAATCTGGCATAGCACTGTTAATGCATACTGAAAGTGGACAGTCTCCATTGCTGTTAGGTTCATTGATAAACTAAAATCATCAGCTATTTTACCAATTTACAAGAAAATTTTACAAAATATCTATTTTTTTTACAGTTTTCAGGTCGAATCCACCCTTCCCAGATCTTCCGTTTGCTTCTTTTATGAAATCGGATACTATGGAATAATTAGCTAATGAGGCTGCAATGTGTAATGGCGAGTTGCCATATTTGTCTTTTTTGTTAATAGCCACTTTCCTTCTCTAAAATTTATATGATTTCGAAACTTGGATAGAAAAGAAATGAAACACTAAAATTACAATTTGCAAATCTTCTCCACCAGTCACTGGACATCGACCAGTTATCAACAACTTGCTAATGTTTGAAAAATTATGCTTGCATGCCAAATGCAAAGCTGTTTGATTTTGTTCATCGACTGCCTACAATTAAAAAAATCTTTGGAAAAAATAGTAATTAAAAATTATGAGTCGACTTACGTCCATATCTACTCCGCACTTGCAAAGAGCAACTACGGCAGCATAGTTGCCACTGTTAACAGCGTGATGTAAGGGAGTTTCTTGAAGCTGGTCTTTCGCATTTAGGTTAGCATTTTTTTGTTGAAATGCTTCGATCACGTGTTGGATTGACAGAAATTCCGTGGCAGCGGCATGCAAATTTATAGACAAAGGATGCTATAAAAGAATAACTTTTATTTTAATATAACGGCGAGGGTGTTCTGCCGGTGCGGGTTCTCATGTGAGTGCAGCACTTTTTTAGATGTACATAAAAGAAAAATTTAAAATGCAAAAAACATAAAAACATTACTTCTTTAAATATTGGAAGAAGCTGTTTCCCTTGAACCAAGATATGTAAGGGTGTTGCTCCGTTCGTGTCAGTGACATTCACATTGATTTCTTTTGTTGTATTGTCGAAGAAATCGCAGATATCTTGTAAGTTCCTCTCTCGAACAACCTATGGGACACAGTAATATTGTATTCAAAAAATAAGCTTGACAGCGGTTACTGAGAAAATGTCCTCATTTGGTAATTTGCCATTGTCTTGAAAGTGGCTTTGTTTTGTCGATGAATCGAACCTGAGTATCGTTGGTTTTATATCAACTTCGATCAGCGGAACATTTTCAGTTTTTGCCAACACTGTTTGCATTTCAGCTAATAGTTGACAGGCTGATAGGTTCACAGTTCTGAAAAAATATTGAAAATGTACTGTATTTGCCGTGGTTTTACTGTGCTGAAGTAACAGTTTTTGCTTCAGTTCCAATCTGCCAGTTTGAAGGCCTGTGCAATGTGGATAATGAAACAAAAATATTTCGAAACTAGCGAAATGTCAATTATTAGCGTAATGATTCACTTTCAATTGATCACTCGACGTATGAAAGCGAACTCATTCACACTTTGCAAAGTACTGGTTTTCGTTTACTCTTTTCAACAAAGCAACATTTTAATGTGACTGGTTTGAAAGCTAAAATTTATGTTCATTTACACTGGATAAACACAATGGGAGCGCAAATTCATTTTTTCCAGACTTTAGATAAATGCAAGTTGATAATCAGAGTTTAGAGAAACTATTGCTGACTAGTACAGTCCTATGGTACTACTAATTATTCAATTACTTGACCAATAAATAATTGATATTCAAGGAAACTATCATAACATGCTCTAAATAAAAATATTAAGCGAAATTTATTACTTCTATTTTTGAATGAGTAAAATTTTTGGCAAATGGAATGAATATAGAGACAATTTATAGCGGTATAACCACAATAAATCCAAATCAACAGAAATTTAAACCAAAATGCAGTCGTAGAATTGACTGCGTATGGGCTGCGTTAGCTATATTTTATGAAACTCGAATAAAACCGGAATCGACATAAAGGTACATAGCAACAAGCAAAACTCGTACCTTTTCCAGAGGTAGCTGAGTATACGTATCGACCGTTAATGAATGTGTAGGTGCCATGTGTTATTGAACAAAGTGAGTCATCTTTCTCGGCGAACATTTTTATTTGCTTCGAGCTTGCTTCCGACGATGAAGTTCAAAATTTAGCGAGGAAAATGGCACATTTTCTTTTGGAAAAAACAAATGTTATACTCGTAAGTGCGTCATATTGTTTCTCAGACAAGTTTGCACAAACTTTTCACTGACTCATTTTTTGCACCTGTTCTTAAAACAACGTTATTATATGAAAAATTGTTGAATTATATGAGAGTGTTGATCAAATTTTGACAAATTTTCAACATATTTGTATTTGTTCAAAGAAAAATTTGACGAAAAAGATATTTAATAATATTGTCAGAAAATTACCATTGTGCATTGCAGTATTTTTCCACTTAATGAAGATGTTACAACTAAAGGCTTTATACAACTGTGGTTGCAATATTCGTGTGATTGCTATTCACTTTGTTCAAAAATCAAAGTTGCCAAAATCAGAAGAACGAAAAATGCAACTGCAGAAACATTTTTTTCTTTGAACTAAAATTATTTATTTCACCATACTAAAATTGAATAAAATCAAAATTTAGCAATAAAATAAAATTAAACGCCTGATCGCACTTGGATCCAATTAGTCGACATTATTGGGTATTCATGTATGTGACATCGGTTGAAATTTGTATTTTGTGATTTTTGTGATTATAATTATTCGCCATGATTGTTGTGTACATTGTACATTATACAATTCATATTTCCGATAAGTACAACACAACATTGCTCCAACATCCGAATTTGTAAACAACACAACGTGACAAAGATCTTCTGCCCTTATGGCCCGGATCTCCAAATACAGCCGAGATCTGTCGAACGAAGGAAGAATATGAACGACCAGCCACAAACCACAATTCCCATTCCTACATTTTATTAGTTTTTAGCGGCCGTGGTTTTGTTTTTACAAGTAAATTATTGAAGCGTCAACGTAGGAGAATTCAGGGCTCAAGCAGGTACACTTCAAAGTCCTTTCCAAGGACAATTCTTTGCTTTATTTTCTGCGCAAAAACGACACGATTTCAACAAGTTCACATATGGTCGAGGTGCAACAGCAGAATAGCGTTTCGAAACGTGCGCTAGTTGATTGGTACAGCTTTTGTCGTGATGTGTACGCACAGTACAACGCTGCAGTGGAATTACCTTTGGGGGCTTCGGAGCTAATGGTTGTTATCCAAATGTAGTTGAAATCGATGAGTCATTGTTCTTCAAACGGAAATACAATAGAGGTGTGAGACGCAATCGGCATGGTTGGATATTCGGCACCGCCGAACATGGAACTAAGCGTTGTTTCTTTAAGCGCATACATGCTCGCGATCCTTGGACATTACTTCCACTGATCGGGCACAACATATATCCGGGAACGCAGATAGTGTCGGATGGTTGGGCTGCTTATGGGCGACTCGAGCAGAGTAGCATTCATTCGAACACAGTTGTGGGCGTTGGTGAAATGAAGATTCAAATGGATGCACGGCACTAGTCGAGGTAACTTCTGGTCGTAGCTGCAAAAATTCCATTGGCGACGTCATTTCGAGAACGTTAATAAAGTTTCCGCTTTCATTATTTGCACTCATTCGTTTTATAATTTTCCGTAGATATTTTGTAGATATTTTGTTTGGAGAAGTACTGTTAGTGGGTTTATGTAATAAAGTCTGTATGCGTTAGTTGGCATTTTGCGATATGCTGTATTCGGATATGGCTCGTTCCGATCACTAACTAAGCCAACAATTGGATTTCAGGAAGGACTTCCAACATTTGGCACACATAAGTGATTTAAAGATAAAATACACAAAACAGTCATGCAGGAATTCGAGAAGACACAGCTCAGGCTTCGCCCTCGCAAACTAAGCCTAAGCTTGGATATAAGGAAAACCGTCCAAGTTATTATACACGTTTGTGATTTAATCCTAAAATACGAAAGACTTTCATGTGATTGAAATCTTTCGGAGAATGTATCACATTTGTATGCAAGACTTCTCCGAGTAGATGGTTCGGGCTTTGCCCTCACAATCTAACTCTAAGCTCAGATATAAGGAAACACTTCCATTATTTTTTAGATATGCACACATTAGGTTTTGCCAAAGTTAATCTGTTCATCGACATGGATTTTGTATGGGTGCGCTGCTCTCGCCAAGGCCCACACCTTGTATCTGGATCCTGTCCCCCGTTAGAGGAGGCTGGTCTTGGGCTGAGATAATCTAGCTCTGATCCTCGCCGCAGCCGCAACATGTAGTCAGAGCACGTAAAGTGCGAGTCTTCCATCAAGTTTTGCACTCAGTAACAGCAGTTGGTGAACGGTACCCTGAATTTTTTGTATTTTTCCAAAGTGGTATCAGGTAATTTTTTTTAATTTTCGCAGATTAGTTTGGATGTAGGTAGTGAGACGAGTTTTTTCTCGCACGCGCGCGTTCTATGTTTCGTTTGAGCCCATTCTCGAGCTATGTTGGCTTTTCCACAGGATACTTTCTATTTTCTTCAATAAAACGTTAAACATCAACATGTTTTTTCATGGTACGCCACAGTAACACGTGTCTTAGTATGGACTGCAGTTTGGAGTCCTAAAGGTCACACAGTGTATTAAAATAGTAAAGCAAACAAACGTCAGGACGCGTTCCTCAAGTGAGTGTTCGTTTCCAGAAGTTCTAATCAGCGCCGATCACTTCGGCGTATGCGATTTTACGGGTGGAGTAAATGGGAGTACGTAACTCGTTGAAAAATATTTGAATCTTTAGAAGGATCGAATCCAATATATAAATGGATTACAGTGGGGGGGGGGGGGGCTGTACTTGTAAAAGGGGGCATGGTCTGAGATGATCACGTAGTGATACAGTACACTGTAGCGCCAGTTTATTTCATGCAACCATTGTATTGAATTTAGACACCTAAAAGTAGCCTATGCTGCATGACGTTCCTCGCTTACTATACAGCCGATAACTCTTTAAAATGCTCCTCTAACTGAAGTGTCAACGATCATATTTGCAGTGTTGTAGAGAATGAAAATACCTACAAAATGGATATAATCAATCAATCAATAATTAAGTCAGCTAATTCCACAGGGGCAAAAAGTTGTGGGCATATGAACATTAATCGTAAAAATATTTGTGATGGAAAGTAGTCAAAAAAAATTTCTTTTTGAGTGTGTTAATCGAGGTAATCTGATACAGAATTAAAATTTTGTTTTAATTCTATTTCTGACAAAAAAAACCGCGTTAAGAAATATTCAGCCTGTAAGGAGTTGTAAAAAAAACTGAAGGTCGCATTTTTTGCCTAATTCAAATTACAAGATTTTCAAGCATCATAATTCAAAATTGGCTGATTTTGGCGGGAAAGTACTTTTCCAGTTTTCATATCTTATCATACTCATCTGTTTATGAGTGCAGGATAATGATCTCCTTTAGTAGTCTCCACCAAAGTTTTTTGCTCATAAATCAAAAATGTTATTCAGTACATTATAATCCAGACACGTTACATAAAAGTTCTGGTTTACAATACATACCTTTCCCACAAGAGAATTAGTGGGATCTCCTGCTCAATAAACTAGTTTATATTATACGTCACGACATCTGTTCAAATATAGTCATCCGTTTTGTTACCGAAAAATAAGGACACCTATTTGAAAATCAGTACTATCTAATTATTCACATTCTCACAAGCTCAGTAATGTTAAAGTTCATCAAAGTCCATATCAAAAAACCGAACTTAATATCCCGTCATCAAGCACCGCCTTAAGGAAGAATGATGTAAATTACAATAAATAACTTAAATAAATACAATAAATAATCATTAAAATAAAATTATTGATACAAGAAGTTGGAACCACATAAAACCGTTCTGTTAGCTGTGACTTATTTGTATTATAGTTTGATTTTATACTTAGAAGTAGAAGAAAGAAGTATATGGATGCAACATATCAATAACATAAATCAAACTTTTTTGATTCAGTATCCTACACCCGAGGTAAATTAATACCAATTTCTGTTTTAAAATTTTATTCCTTACTCTCAATAGAACGTCCTGTCTACTTCTAGGATGTACTAACTGTTAAACAAGTTTATTTTCTACGTCACGACCTTCAGCCATCCAGTATATTTGCTCATAAATTAGGAAACTTATTTGAAAACTGTGTAAACCTCTATCATGAACTTGAAATGAATTTTATCTTCCTTTTAAGTCTTTTCTTTCTTACAACAGTTTTCGGAAAATCCCCGTTGGATAACTCAGACAAGAATGTCGTCGAGTTCAATAATGTTAGAGTCAAAAGGATTCTCAATGGAACTCCGATACGAGCTGGTGTATGGACATCTTTTGCATTGGTCGAATCACGTTTTCAAATTGGTCCTGGTAAAATTAATACTCATTACTGCAGTGGCTGCTTAGTTTCTTCAAACGTGGTTGTAACAGCTTCGCATTGCCTGCCAAAAGAAGAACCACATTGGATTGGTGCAACTGTAAAACTTGGCTTTAATGGTAACAAGTATACTGCTTCTAAAGGCGCCAAGATGTTGACACGGCTTCGAGGATCGACCAAAAATAGCGATTTTGCAATTTTAACGTTAAAATCTGCTGTGGCTGAAACAAATCTTGTTAAACCAGTGGAGCTATCGTCCAAGGAGGCTAGCACAGGAATGGAATGTATAGGTGTTGGAACAGGCAATAACGAAAACGGGATCGCAATGACACAGCATCCTCAGCAGGTGACATTAAGAGTGATGCCCCCAGCTGACTGTTGTAACGCTGTGTCTGAACATCAGTTTTGCGCAGGCGATTTGCACGGGAGACTTAATAATGGTGACAGTGGAGGACCCCTCTATTGTAAGGAAAATGGGCAATGGAAATTGTTTGGAATCGCCAAAGCAAGTGGCAGCTGCAACAAGAAAGTCGTCTCTATATTTTCGAAAGCAAATTATTATAAAAATATTTTTAATGTATAACACAAGATATCTATAAAAAGCAAAAACATTGCATAATTTCTGAGGTTAAATTTAAACACGATTTTGTTTGTTGATGTTGTATAACTTTGTTTCAACACCTTCATTTATTGAAGTTGAGTAAATTATTAATTATTATTATTATTATTATTATTATTATTATCAGTCCAGTCACTGGTAGTCCAGTGGTATGTGATGCCAGGCGCAAACCATGTACCTGAAAGACCAATGCAGGCGGCTTGCGAGAATGCTAAGCAGAGGCTCATAGCCCTTGCAACAAAAGTAAATGACATCCCGAATAATAGTGAAGCGATGGCAACATTCTGGCGAGACATATGGAGCCAGGAGAAAAAGCATAACCAGCGAGCTACCTGGATCCAAACAGTCAAAGATGGCCAGAAAGTTACGCAAGAACAACAAGTAGCAAAAATTACAGTCGACATAGTTCGAAAATGCCTAAGAACAATGGCCAATTGGAAACCACCAGGACCGGATCAGATACATGCATACTGGCTCAAGAAACTAACAAGCACACATGACAGACTAGCCAAGTTTCTAGACAGGATCGTAAATGGGGGAGAACAAGTTCCAACATGGCTACCTCACGGAACAACGCACCTTCTACCTTGCAGCAAGACGTCGTGGCCGAGTGGTTAAGGCGATAGACTGCTAATCTATTGGGGTTTCCCCGCGACGGTTCGAATCCGTCCGACGTCGTAATTTTTTAATCAGATGTAAACTTTTAACAACACGGTTGAACAACATAGTGCATGATATGGTTGAACTATAAGGAGTCAAAATTATCACTTTATTTATGAAAAAATTTGAGATTTTAGTTTGTGTGTTGCGAATTTTTCAAAGCAGCATTTTCCATAAAGGCAAATATGATTAAATATCAATTGTTGGTTGAAGTTGCTTTTTGTTTCCATACTGGCTCAAGAAACTTACCAGCACACATGGCAGTTCAGCTAAGTTCCTAGATAGAATTGCAAATGAAGGAGAACAAGTTCCAAAAAGGCTACCCCATGAAACAACCCATCTACTAATGAAAGACTGTATGAAAGAATTCTAGCAACGACCCTAGTAACTATAGACCCATCACCTGTCTACCCACAATGTGGAAAATCCTAACTGCTATCTTGGCTAGTGAGGTGACCAAGCATCTCAATGAACACACCATAATAGCCCAAGAATAGAAGGAGTGTAGCAAGGGAACTAGAGGTACTAAAGATCAACTGTTGATAGACAAAATGGTGATGAGGAGTAGTAAATTTAGAAGCTGCAAGACAAATCTGGCTATGTGCTGGATCGACTACAAGAAAGCCTTCGACTCAGTCCCACACTCCTGGATCCTTGAA
>JAQGBA010001766.1:0-12303 GCA_034698125.1 Prionchulus punctatus | reverse complement strand
GACTAAGTTCAGACAGTTTTTGCTGAAAGGGTCTTAAGTCAGACTAAGACAAGACAGTTTCATTTTCAACTAAGTTACCAACGTGGAGCAGGACCATATTCTGTTCCTTTGTAGAAAAAATTACCTCTTATTTTAAATTTGTTTTGTGTGACAGATAATTTTCGTTGAAAGCATGATGAAAGCAGGTTGAATGATGCTCACTGTCTTCAAGGCACTGTCGATTTTCTCAGGCCCTCCAACAGTCTTCTCGTTTAAATTGGTGAAAAATACCACCAACAGTTGCTTGGACTTAAATTATGACACAAAAGAAGTAACCACAAAACCTTGCAATTATACAACGCTTAACCAAATGTACAAACTGTAGAGGGTTGGCAATGTGTAAGAATTTTACGCATTATTATTTTATTGTTTCAGTTGGGTGAGTGGTAAAAATCCCAAAGTGCAAAATCAGACTGTTATTACAAACAATATCAGATACACGGATCAATGCTTATCAATGAAATTTGCAAACAACTTTGCTATGAATATTTTGGTGCGACACTGTGCAACAGTACAAAGTTGATAGTAACATAAATTTTGGATTGTACTGTGATTCTTGATTAAGTTTGTTGGCGAGTGTTCATTGGGCGTGCACACTTTGTGAAAGGAACTGCATTACTACATTAAACTTCGAAGCTTTATTGGCTTATTTGTACCTCTCTTACGGATTGCCGATTAAAACGTGCCAAAAAGAAAGTTTCACTGGACAAAATTCCACAACCTGTTCTTCTTCAGTACATAGTTCGAACGGGACTGATGACGTGTACTACGCTGTCCACGTGGTACTGTAGATCACAAGTACAGTATCAAAAAAATTACTTATTTGAATAATACAGATTATAAGTTATTTATTTCAATTATTGTTAACTTTGAAGAAATAACCATTCATACAAATGCTTTGATATGACATGCTATTCATTGGCTAAATTTGATTTCTTGAACAAGGTCAGTGAATTAACGATGTAAATAAAGTATTCTAATTTATTCAAAAAGTTAAATTATTGATCATTGACCAGTTTGATCGACTTCTTAAATTTGTCTAGCTGTTTCTGCATCTACATTGGACAAAGTTTGTAATGCTCGACTAAGTTTCCGCGATACTGTATTCATCTCATTTGTAAGTGGGATTACAGTTGATGACTTGAATCCGAAACTACGTTTGAATTTCATACGAAATTCGCGATTGAATATTAAATATGTGAATATATTTGACGCCGACCTGACGCAAAGCAAGCAATTACCATAGTTTCCAACAAGGACGAGACTCGGATAGAATGCCACTAAGGAAATTAGCACGTCGGGTATCGATACGAAGAAAAAGTCCAAAGTTGCCAAACATGTAGTAGACTTCGTAATTTGCCATTGCTTTTTGATGAATCTTTCCAGATTTGCATTGCCGTTAAGATTTTTTCGCTTGTTCATGAATGCTTTCAAGCAGCATAGCGTTGCGACTATCGACCACACGCCACAACAAGACGACAAGTAAAAATGGTACGGCGAATAGATATTACCAACAACTAGCGCAGTCGAACACAAGATCGGAACGACGACCGTATCCGGCAAACTGTATACAGTTATCCAGCCTGCTGAGATGGACGCTGCGCAAAAAGCAAATCCACATAAAGTTGCAAACCATGCTTTGCTGTTGGTCCATTTATTGTAATACCAGTGAAAACATACAACAGCGAGGACTCTTTCGCTACTGATCAAGAAGATCATAACCGCCGGGACGTGGACACCAATCAGGAACATTGTCGTGATACTTTTCAGGCAATCTATCGGATGAACGAGATCCGTAGCTCGATTTGTAATTAAGTAATCGTATCTCCGAATTCCTGCGACTCCAGAAGCTATACCAAGCATGATGTCTCCCATGGCTAGTCCGAATATGAACGCTGATTTCTTCAGGTAGTTTCTGTTTCTGACCAAAACAAATGCAATGACCAAGTTTCCACTGACTACCAAAATCGCTGATAACATGAACATGTATTGAACTGTTAAATTTGTCGAGCCAAACGAAGTAACTGTAGAATTTTCTCTGCTTGTGTTATTCATGATTGAACTTGTTTTCGTAACTATCCTGCTGTTACATAAAAATATTGCTGAAAATAGAGACACAATAACAGAAAAATTAATTATATCAATCAATTTCGATTAATATTGTTGTATTGTTTTAAACGAACATGAAAAAGCATCACGCCGTTACTAAATTTTGTTTTACATTATCCCCTTCTGTAATCTCTTTGTAACAATGAAACATTTGAAAACATTCAACAAAGGCCTGATGAACATCTGTCAGATCTATTATTATAAATGTGTGAAACATATAAATGCTTCAACTTCCTACTTGCTATAATATACAGTATATACAAACTGATTCTTTAGATGTAGAGCATGCAAGTTCAGAACTTAAAAAATTTTCATAAACAACTTGGAGTTTAGTCATTTAATAAAAAAGATGCAGGTTTGGCATATAAAGAAATGTGTCCCTCATATTTTATTCGTCACCAATTTCGCAATACAACTCTGTTTCTCTTTGAAGTGAAGGTACAATTTTCTCCCGCACAGTTTCAGAAATTCCTTTATCGAAAAACAGTCTGACAGATTTGTAACAGCTTAAGTGATCCTATGCAACCTGTTTCGAATTCCATTCGTTATAATTATACAAATATGATGCATTCTACTGACAAACACAGTTGGCAGTCTGCAGTGAAGTAATGGCACATCAATCGTTAAAAGAGAGACCTACCTGTATTTATCACAAATCAGAATACAGAATACTGTATTTTTCAAATTCACGTCATCATGCTATATGTTTAATCTTTCATTAGATCGTTGAGTAAAGCATTCCGACTCCTACAGTGATCGCTCTTGTTCTCATTATTTTCATCTCATTTTCGATTGTCGTCATTCATTTGCTAGTTTCCCCATTCATAGTTGCCAAAAATCGCACCCATTGCTTGGACGTGGCAAACATCACATTAATTGCCAATGTAATAAATGGTTTTACGATTTATGGTCTATCTCAAATTTCGTTACTCTGGATTTCGTTGCTGGCCGGCATATGTCGTTCAAAACATCTGTGTGTTCCGCAGGTCTTTGATGTGGTTAATTTTTGGTTGTTATTTGGAATGATACGAGTAATTGACGGTTTTACAAAGTTAATTAACCAACCAGTGAATCTTTAATTTTTTTCTCTTCTTCCTAACTAAAATCTCCACTCTACTTTAACGCAAGAACACAAAGATTCCATTTTTCATAACCAATTTACATAAAATGCACGAAAGTTCGGCAGAAGTTGGAAAACATTAAAATATTGCTTAAATATAGACGTATTGACAAAACTTTTAAAATTTGCAGTACCATAATATTTCGAAATAGAATCTTTTTTTTTACCTGTATGCGTCCTCGTGTGACGTTTCAAATCGAATGTGTCATTAAAGCCTTTACCCCAAAACGTGCATAAATATCATTTGATATCCAAATGACATTTGGCGTGACGGTTGAGTAGTCGTTGTAAAGGGAATTTCTAAAGTGATACAACGAAAAAAGGGATTTAAAATTATACGAAAGTCTCGATACACTCGATAATTTTTCCAATTTCGAAACTTGCGCCGCTGTATTCGTGCAAACAAAAAAGAAAATCCGCTGTCCTGCGCTCACCTTTCCACACATTCAACATACGAACATATTCAGATCGTTCGACAGCGCCGGACTAACGTCGACGTCGGGAGGAGGCGCTCCCGTTTTGAGCATCGGATTCTTGATATGGTAACTGCCGTTCACCCATTCCAAATGATGTTGACGAGCGGCGGCGTTGTTATCGTAAGACGATGACGAGGATGACAAAGAATTCTGTGTTGAAAAATGAAAAAAAGAAAAGTATTTATTTATTTTTCGAAAGGTTTACTGTAGACCGATGTTGGACTTGGAAAATTTTTGGCTGTTGGGAAAAGTGAGAAACTTGCGCAGGCTACTGCTGCAGATGGTTGTTAGATCAGAAAATAAATGGGCGATACTGGAGACTGTGAAATTCGGAAGACCGAATTAACTACCAGCTGAGCATTCAAAATGCAGAAGCCATATTGAAGTAGCATATGCATCAGCTTACAATAGCTTATTGTAATTTTGTAAATGCTACCACGAAAATCTAAATTCTAAAATTTTAAAATCTAAAAGTGTATAAAGTATCTAAAATTAGTATGTCTTTTCAGCATCTGCCAAAATATTTTCATTCGAAAAATCAGTGTGGGCTTTCCTTAATTTGTTTTTTACGAGCAGCGAATGTTGCATATAATTGCATACAGTCTAGTGTTGATACGGTTGGTCAAAAAGATAAGGTTGCGGTTATGGTTACAGTTCCTGTATCTAAATAGATACAGTTACAGTTGGTGGTTGACCGTATCTCTGAAAGCTATGGTTGACCAGTTGTACCAGTTCTTTTTGATGAAAAATTTTTTGACTGAAAGTCATCAACTTACTGTGTTTTTTTGATTAATCAAAATGTGGAAAAACATTTTTAATCATCAAGTAAACGGCCATTAACACGAAAACAAATTTTTATGCAAATGGTAAGAAAGAAGATGATACTAAATAAGTTGTATGCCAAAAATCTCATGCCTTACATGATCATAACAAAAAATCGATATTCATTTGAAGAAAAACTTCGTTTTCTAATTTATCATTGCTAAGATTATGTCAATTTTTGGCCAAAATAAAACTGGCTCTGCTAAACACTCTTTCAACAGGAGCCAAAGTCGCTGGAATTGATAAAACACCCAAAGCCACCTTGCTCATATTGGGAAATTTTTCAGATCGATTTTTCCAAAATGAATAGCAGTTGTGTTTACCCTCCGACAATGCGCCTGCTTCTTCCAATTTCTTCAAATCGAAAAAATACAGGCTGTAATCGCGATGTACTTAGCCGAATGCAAAGACGATTTTACAGATGCTTTCAAATCATTCATCAAATTACCAATTTCTTTAGAAAATTTGTTGCGTCTGGGTAACATAAGCAAACCGCCATCAGATATGATTTTGATTATATTTTTGATGTAAGGATCTTCGATTAATCGATAAGGTAAACTATTCGCAGCAAACGCAATCGCAATCGCTTTTACGATTGTGTTGTATTTAAGCTTATCTGAGCCCTTTTGATATCCTTCCTTGCATTCTTTCATTTGTTGAAACGTTTCTTCCAACATCGGATTTCCTTTATCCGATTTTCCTGGTAATTTAAGTTTAACTGAAGTAGCCGCCAATTTCTCTTTTTGTCCGTCCGAATATTTTTTCTATTCTTCGCTATGTTTCTCCAAATGCCTTTTTAAATTCGACGCATGGCGACCACTAAGGGGAGGAGCCGAACAAACCATATATTGACTCGTATCGTTGATGCTATCGTAAATATACCAATTGTGAATAGAATTCAAAAATGGTTTCATCCTTTGTAATCTCGATATTTTTGGTGCCAGAGGACTGCTTTGGCCCGAATTTTGCGATTCGCCGGAAGGCGATTGAATTTCACTATCGTCCGCCTGAACCAAATTTTGATCATCGAAATTGTCTCCATCATCGTTACAGTCAAAGACATCTTCATTTTAAGGAAATAAATCTTGATCACTTTCTTCGTTCATGATCCTTTCAAAAAAGAAATTTAGCAGTCCCAAAACAAAATTTTGGCATAAAATAAAAAACCAGATGCAAATCTGACGAAAAGCATTGAAAAGCATTAATCTGTCAAATGCAGACAACCTTGCTTTATGACACTAGCATGACCCAAGAAGCATGAAATTAAAACTGGTTCTCTGCATAAAAAGATACGATTATGGTTATGATTCCCATATCTCAAAGGATACAGTTGGGGTTATGGTTGACCATAACCATATTAAAAAGAAGCGGTTGCCCACTTGATATGGTCTTAAATACAGTCAACTGTATCAACACTAGTACAGTCTCAAAAAGTATTATGCTTATTTCACTGTTCGTTTTTTAGCTAAAGCATTGAATGCTATGTTGCTTTTTGCATTTTTTTAGCTCTGATGCTCTGTACTGTATGTATTGCATGCACTGGTGCACTGTACTGTATGCACTGTACTGTATGCACTATATTGCATGCACTTACAGTACATGTTGACATGAAACTTGAAAATTCTCATGACCAGTGCATCAGGTTCTTCTTCATCGATTGCATTGACTGCAAACAGTGCCTGCTGCATAGTCTGATAACTTTACATAGCAGCATCGTTATGTTATTTTCCTAGGATCCCTTAATTTTCCCTGCAATAGCATCTTTTCCAAAATGCAGTCATGATTTCCAACATTATATTTGGCTACCCCAAATCTTAGATACTTCACAGCTTTCCATAAAAAAATGAAATCTAAAACTGCTACAAAAATTGGAGCCACCCTTTCCAATCTGGAGGCAAGGCTTATGGAGCTAGCTGCACATTACTCTCCAAAGAAATATGACTCACCTGTTTCACTGGTCCCAACGCCGAATTCGAATTTGCTTTCCTCTTTGCATTCATCGAAATTTTTTCTTTACTCCGTCCAACTTTTGATTGAGAAATGGTCGAAATATTTCATACAATCGTCATCGGATTCGACGCGGACATCATCGGCGTTGGTGCTACGGATATTGGTAAAAGCCTCATAGCGGGCAGAAACGGCGTCGGACAAACTAAGCCCAACGAAGGAAAAGTCGGCGGCCAAATCGGACCGGGAAACACTGATTGGGCGCCGCCATTCGCCGGAGGTAAATGAGACATCGTCGGCGGAAAGGCGTTCGAAAATGGAAACAAAGGAAACATCGAACTCATATCGCTGTTCAATGCCCTTAAAAATCTTTGGACGTCGCCGCTTTCATCTTTCTTTCTACAAAAATATATGGGTGAAAAATATTTACAGTAAACCCCGAAATTTTTCTCGCGGCTGCTCCTCCTTCGTTTTCCCGAAAAAGGAAGAGCTTTTTTATGTCAATCAACACACAACCTCCAACAATTAGATGCGCTCCAGTTTGACTAGTTTACTCCTATGTTTTTCGGGGGGGGGGGCGAAGAAATTTTTCTCTTCTTTTTCGTCTCTCTCAAGATTCTCGTTTTTTTCAAAGATTTGTGGCACGCGCCAGGCTCTCGCGCCCATTTCCGTTCTCTATGAACCGAAAAACGAAGGACGACAGGAAGGAATTGTGGTCCATTATGCCTCTCCTTCCTCGGTCGCACCACCATACACCGTCCCGACTTCTTACAACTACTTTGCTCATTCATGAGATGATATTTTTATATTTTTCTTACAAGAAGAAGAAATATTTCCGAGGACTGAAACGACGATTTCGACCCGCCGAATTACTTTTCTGCTTACTCGTAAAATTTTCGAGCAGACTCACACCACACCTCTGAACCTCTGAAATTTACAAAGTTTTAATCAACTGATGATTCATCCTGTATTTGTACAAAAATACAAAAGTGAATCTGTAGAATTCGTCGTCTTCTATTTTAGGCTAGCTTTCTCGCAGCTTATTTACTCAACTTTTTACGTAAAATTTTTTGACAACAATGCTTTTTGATGTTACAAAATTCGAAACTCTTCGGATCATGTGGCCTCGTTTTTTGTTGTTGTTGTTTGCGCCCACACAATTCGATACATGATTAATTCTAATAATAGTCCAAAGTTCAATGTTGGGTAGGTCTGAAAAGAAGATTTTACGCAAAGACGAATATTCTATCCCAGTCATTCTCTTTCGAAACAGTTTATCATTTTTAAACAACACACTCCAAAAGGTTTTAGCTGTGCGCGAACTGAACGTCAGCAGCTAGTGCCCTTTTGGACATGTTAGCAATGACAATCTGGAAGTTTGGCTGCAAAAGCGCACTGTAAACGGCCTTACCATTTTTGAGAAAATGGAAGCTAATTGATTGCAATTCTACAATTTTTCTAAAAATAAAATTTGAAACATGGAACTTTCAAGAAATGATTTTCGGGTTATGATCTATTACGACTATAAAAAAGGATTAAATTTTCACGAATGTCATGAAACTTTGATCAAAGTTTTTGGAACTGTTGCTCCATGTACTGTATAAAACTTCCGAAATTTCGTAAAATAATCTTGACCGATGCGATTTGCAATGATCATCAAATTTGTGCTTGTAAAAAACCAGATTTTCGGCTGTCAAAAAAACATACAAGAATTGATTCGTTGCAATAAACAGAATTGTAATTAATCATTTTAATGCTAAAGTTGCTTCCAACCATTAATTTTTCACTTAGAATTATGATGCTTACGACGGCAATTCGACATATCGGTGTCAAATCGAAAATGCGTTTATTTTCGTCAAAATTTAAAATTTTGTTACAAATTTAAAATTTATTAACTGTATTTAATTTAAATTATTTGTTTAGTTTAGTAGAAACGAGTGCATTATATAGGAGAGAACAGCAAATTTGAATACGAAAATATAAAAATGGTACATAAATTGGTTTTAATTAGATAAAACGAGAAAATTGGCGAGCGAGAAATAAAACAAGATATTTACAATAAAAGTTTGGCGAGCCAATTTGTTAACGTAGATTTATGAATGAGCAAAAAGTAAATATTGTAGTAAAAGTTGTAATGAAAGAGATTGGAACGTGGGCTATAGCGAAGGTTGTCAACAGGTATACAAATTCATGTTCATGTTTTGAATGTCATCAAACTCGAACTCAACAACAAGTTCAAAGACAGTCAAAGACTTTATTGAGAAATATTTCAAAATGTTAAATCCCAAATGTTTTCAACTGATCGCTATTGACATTTTTAAATACCCCCATGAATGTTGAAGAAGATTATTGCAAAAAACTTCATCTCTGATAATGAACATCTCCATGTTAGATCGTGCATACAAATCCATTACACAAATTGTTGCCTATTGAATAGGAGGCAGTGAAAATTACTACCCTATGTCGCCAAAAATGGGAAGATCATGGAATAGTTAAAATATTGACAGGCCAACTACAAATACTCCGCTTGTTCACAATTTTCTGATTTAGAACACTTGTTTTGTTGCAACATTTTAATGTAGCATATTTTATTCATTTATTTCAAAGATCACAAGCTGGTAATCTAAATGACATGTCGTCAATCATTTTATAATCTTTCATAGACAAACGCTATCGAAACTTTAGGTGTGCATGTTTGAGGAGCTGGACAGTCTTTGGGAAATGTACTCAAGAAACACTCGTACCTCGATTGCAAATGGATCTTATGCTTTTTCCAGCAACCACCCTTCTTGATGTCGCAACTCCCGTGGACATGTTCCGGGATAGCCTGGTGAAGCAGCACAGTAGCCAGTGGACGTGATGAGCGCTTTGTATAATAGAGTACTAAACAAATTTTAATTACATTAATCAGAGGCGCCCTCGAATTAAGACGTGCAGCTGTTATTTGATGAATTTTATTAAATATTTACATACGTGGATTGCTTTTAAAATCAGCAGTATGTTTAGTAAAATGTTTAATGACTTTCGTAATCAGAATTATTGTGATAATAGTCAATTCCCACTCTCATTTATATTTACATTTATCCAATTCATTCTCATTTCCATCAACAATTTCACAAACTCAAAAATTTTCATCATTCATTCACATTCATTCAACCACCCTATTCTTTTTATAAATATATATATCACATAACTATTACAATGTTTCCAATCTTTTCCTATTCCTAAAACTATTAATCCCACGCTCTCCTTGCGCTTTCTGCTATATAACGGAGCCTTGTAATTGTGTATTCACTGCACGGTTGGAAGCACTCGTTGGTCGGTCGCTTGTATGGTTTGCTGGTTCGTTGTTGGTTTGGCACTTTGGTGTAAAATGAACTATCTTAACTATCTCTCCATCGCACAGTACACAGCACACCAACTAACAGTTACGAACACCTCCATTACATTATGTCGCAAATTTGTTATAAATAAATTACTGTAAATCATGCTAAATTAAGAGGAAGTAGTATAATTATTTGTGTTTTCTCCAAAAATTGCATTGAAAAGTTGGAACAAACAATGCATGGTCAAAAATGATTAGAAAAATAAGAGACGCCCGTGATTATGAGCCGCCCTCTAATAAGCGCCACATCTAATAAGATATTGATTTAAATAGAGCCGCGACACTTATTTGAATAAACATTATAGAATTTGCAATCTCACCGTATTCAGCATCAATAATAACTCGCTCGTAAGCTGACAACAACATTTGCCAGCAAATCATCCAGAACAGGCATTTCCCACTGTAACAATCACTTTGAATATGACCTCACGTTTCTTTTTCATGAATATTGCATTGTTTGTTTGCTGAGCTTTGAATATTTTCAATTCACAGCAAACAAATGCTTGTCGCAGCATCATTGATGTTGATGTTTCATTGGGTTTATTACTTTATTGCCAACAAAATTTTGCGAATTGCAATACAATGTAGGAGTAGGAATCGTACTTTCAGGCACGCGCAAATACAAACCGCGATTGGACCATTCCGAGGCTCGAGGCGAGACTACGGTATCATCGAGGGGATATTGAAGAAACCTCATACCTTGTGATTCTCTACAATATCACAATTACAAGCAAAATTACGGGTCAAATTCTGTATCTATCAGTCATCCTCGTTCAAATTTCGTTCAAATTCGTACAGTATGGGAATCGTAATGGTGAGAGCGCCGTACAATACAACGACGTTAATGAGAGCATTTATTTTAATTTTCCATTCTAAAATCGTTCCCGTCCGATCCAAAAAGTTCCGAAGCAGAATGAGAATATGTTTTTTCAAAGTACATGCTGTTTCTGCAGTGAATAAAATGCGTTTTGTTAATTTACTTCTATTAAGAAATCAATCAATTTTTCGAATAAAACAATTCAATTCAATTCAAGAATGACGGAAACTAAAATGATATCATCACTTTTGTAACTATTCTTATTAGTTGTAAATCGTAAGCTTGATTGGCGACCCGCGGAAGAGGTTGGATTAAAAGATTGTTACAGTGAATCGACGCCTGAGTCTCAATTTAACTGGTTTGAGAGCCGAATGATATGCTGATTCAAATATCGGATTCTACATCTTAATAAACTATCCGTAAGATTCATCATCTTCTCGTTCATCGTTTCCGCTTGTGATTCTTGCAATACCATGTACTGTATTGTTTTGTGTTAGCGCCCTACTGTGGTTCACCGGTTCATGCTGGCCTTGTTCTTGTTTTGCGTGCTCATAGTCGGACTATAGTTGTCATTAGCGTTGACGTTTTTAACTATGGAACGGTTTATAGGCAGTTTTCTGTTTTATTATTTATTTTTAGTACTAATTGCTTTAACTGTTTTAATTGTTAAGGTTAATTACTAATGATCACCCCCAAGGTAAACATTTGCAACTGTAGTCCAACTATAGGTTCACTTATTACCTAGGCAGAACTTAACTTAGAAATCTTTACCGGTTGAACTTCTAGTCGCCTATGTGAGGATTGTAATTGAGCTCCTGAAGTGGAGGAGTGACCCAGTTACTCAATAACGAGGAACCCCTTCTTACAACGAGGAATAACTTTAATCTGAACTTGCGACATATACGAAGAATAAATTCTTATCTGAATTTGTGTGCTCGTAAAATCGCATTATTTTAGTGGCACAATAAAAAATTCAGTCGTTAAAGTATCAATTTATCTTTCGACAACCTATTCAAATAAGCGAAAACATCGCTTGTATATGACTAAGAAATTCAGCTGATATTTATTTTGGTAAGCAATTTTTAGAAACAATTAGCCAATGAAAATCAGTTGCAAAATGTTTTATGACGAAAATCAGTTGCAAAATGTGCAAACTAGAGTGAAAACTTATCAGTTAGGCAAAACTTGCTTATGGCTGGTTGCCTTCTTATACAGCAAAATAAGTTAAGATAATGTAATCTGACATCAAATGGTACCCTATTCATTCTTGTATGAAAATTCGTAATTTTGTTTTACATTAAGTGGCAAAAGTAAAAATTATTTTTTGTCTTCTTCATGATTAGTCGCATGAAAAATGCAACTTTCACTGGTATTTCTGTTCTCAATTTCATTAAACCAATGTCGAGCTCATCTTAAGTTCATTTAATTTGCAGTTTGGCTTTCATTATGTTTATTCTAGTTTTTGTTTGAGATGAAACTGTGACTAACAAGGGAACCTCACGGGGTGACACTGCAAGTTGTAAGTCTGACTGCGTGGGCCATGTAGTGTGCTAGTAGGGAATACCGAAAACGAGTATTAAACACGCGT
>JAQGBA010001765.1:0-12315 GCA_034698125.1 Prionchulus punctatus | reverse complement strand
TGGAATCTATGTGGAGTCCATGTGGATCAGCTGTGGAATCTATGTGGACCTGGTATGGATCCTCGTGGATGGGGGGGATTTGTAGTGGAGTCCATGTGGATCCACTGTGGAATATGGATTTTTGGGAATCTGGGGAATGGTTAAAATTAGAAAATTACAAAAAACTTTTACACCCCTTTGCAGAAGCAACATACGCCATTGAAGGGGATATATACACAATTTTATCTGAAGTTATTCCTCAAATAATCGAATTAAATCACCATTTAAATGAAGTAATATGTTTTTTTTATATAATAAAATATATATAATAAAAAACACTCAAATTTAATTCATTTATATTTATTTTTTATAAAAGATATTTCTAGTTTTAAAACAGTTAGCCAAGAGCTGGCTGACGAATTGCGGAACCGATTTGCCTACATTGTTGATCTAGACAGTTTTCAGTTTAATCCAATATATCTTGCTGCAAATATATCTTCTAATGTTCTTTGAACGATTATTCTTAAATTCTCAGGTAAAATTGTGATAAAACAATTGGAAATTTAGAATAACTATGAAAAAACAAAAGATAATAATCACAACTGCAGATGCTACTGATTATCAATATCAATATCAATATCAATTTTCTTAAATTATCAGTTATCAATATCAATTATCAACTTTTTTAAGTTGTTGATTTACTCCATCATTGGTGGAACCTTTCAACTCGACATCCAGTTTCCTGTTCACTACCTTTTCGAGCTCGAGTAATTTTTCACAAGGTCTGGATGTAAAGATAACATGAGATAGATTGAAACCCTAGTGTAACGAAGTTTTACTGCTACATTAAAGGAATTTTAACATTCATAGACAATGAATCACCTTTATTTACATATTTTGGAAAATTCCTTTCATTGTTTACATTCTTTGGAAATGAAACCATTTTATTTACATTCCTTATTATGTTTACATTCTTTTATAATTGTTTGCATTCCACAAAATACTATTTAAAGAGGTCAATTTTCCTGAAGGGCCAGTCTTGTAGTTTGGAAGCATTGAAGTATTCTTGTTGTTTCTCAATAAATAAAGACCTATACAGTGTTCCTAAAGCTGTCTTTAACATGATGCTCAACTATAAAGGCAACCTCACTTATATTCTAAGAGTAGCGTTGCACTAGCCGAGAAGTAGATTTTCGACTAGCTCGCAAAATTTCTGTTGAAACTCGTCAAAGCTGTTGAATACGAAAAGGCTTCTTTCCAAATGTTAACCATCCTTCAACCATTCGCTGATCAATTTTGAGTTTTTCGATAAAAAGTTTTTGGCTAACAAATCTTCCAACAAACTTATATCCTTTTTGTTAACTTCGCCGAGGCGAAACAGGAATACAAAAATATTCACAAAAAATATTGATCACATACTCCCGAACCCCCCCCCCCCCCCCCTCCTTAAAAAAACTCATGCGACCGCCCCTTGTTTACTTCATTATTTAGCTACATGCTGAAAAACAAATTGTATGATAAAACTTTTCTAAATTTATAAACTTTTATTGTTATGTTGATACTGTGCACATTTTTACGTTTTTCATTGAAAATGTAGACTTTGTTTTGAATTGATCATTTTTTAGTAAAACCAAAAATCCATGTAAAAACAAATTTGTTGATTAATTAAGTAGCAAAGAGCCACACAATTTTCCTCAATACAAATTTCCTGTGATCTTTCGAAAACATCTGCTGTTCTTCTTTTCAATGATGTAAATATTAACTAAATCAATAACAATAAAAACGATTAATATTTAAGCTTAAACTTTTAGCTTACGACTAATTTCGCAGTTTGCGTAGACGTCGACTGTATCATGTCGTATTCATTGTCCCCTAAATATCCACCAGCTCAAAGTTTATCACAGAGGATCTGGGTCGATTTGGATAATTCATTCAATATTTCTTCCAAAACATTTCGAAGTTCGGCATCCATTTTATGTGCTCGATGATGAGAAAGCTTTGATGATGAAACTGATGAAAATGTAAGATACTGAAATACTAAATTTTTACTAAGATTTGCTGATATTGGCCTTGCAATGGATTGAGATACATTGTGTTTGAATAACTGATAAGGAAAGGTAAACATGACATTGTACATACGCTAGCGATAGACGAAAACGAACTTGATTTAAAAAATATTGTAAATCAGGATTAGCTACTTTTGTATGCCAGAGAGTTACACTTCCGAAGGCTGCTATAAACTCAGCCTAATTTAGGTAACTAGTCTTTGGATGAGCAACAGCTCGAGGGGCGCAAGGTTTCTCTGACTATAGTTGAGCCTATAGTTGAAGTATTCTAGGTAACGGTTTTATCAGGTGATTAGCTTTCCGGAAGGTTAGCTGCGCAAAGTTCGTACCAGTCCCAAGGCAATCCGGTGGGTGCACTCGCTGTGTGGTTTGCATTCAACGAGCCTTTGGTGAGCGTAGTGGTCAATGGCACACATTGCAGGGCGAACTAGAGATGTATAATTTGTGTGGATAAACACTCCCCCCCGCCGCAAGAAAGTTAAATTGGCTGAGCCAATTCTGACCTGGCTTCTGAGGCAGAGCTACTGGGTACAACCCAGAACGGTTTAAGCCAGTTTAAACAAGAAACCTTCAAGGCTTAACAAAGATCTGTTGGCAAATCTACGGTCAGGTAAAGTAGGTGCAGGAGTAGTTAATGGTGTTGTTAGTTTTTTGAAAAACAATTAACAGAGCAAAATCGTATGCAGGCGTGAATGTATTGTCATTGATGAACTAATTGGAAGAAAATTGGATGGTGAATTGGTTCATAAATACATTGCTGATTACGCATCGACGTCAGATGGTTTTGGTCTCGTGGAAGAGCGCAGTCTAGCTTGTCCGAATTGTTCTTGCAAAGGTGCCAATGGCCTGATACGACAATGATGCAATTGCTGCTGACACAGCCCCTTGGGAGGCACTTAAAGAAAAAACAACACAATGGTGTGCGTATATAGTTGCAGATTATTATTCGAAATGCAAACCCAATGTAAACAAGTGGGGAAGAGTTCTGGAATAAGACGGACTTTGAGTGCTTCGAATAATCAGCACCAATTAACCTAAGTTCTCGATTAAAGCAAAACTCAAAGCCCTCCAGGCCAATTCTCCACTGTTTATCAAATTTCGAACCTCAGGCAATTATCTCAATCAAAAAACAACACTTTTATTTTCGTAATTTATTAAATAGTGGATGGACCAAGCCAGAGAAACACCTTTCTCGTGCTCGTCTCGAAAACCGACTCTGAACAATCGTTAGACAGTTCAAACGGAATAAACACAAAATTTGATACAATCCAAGAAATGACGTAAGTTCATGTAAAAGTTGCAAATCGAAACGTACTTGAACATCAAATAAAATAATATTAATAATAATATGCGAAATATAAATTATAAAACAATAATGTAACTGGGGTACACCAAGGTGGGGTCAATGAATGGGCACTCGTTTGGTGGGTATACCTCGAGCCAGTTATCCGAATGGACCTCAGTCCGTTCGGGACGACAAAGTCCAGTTAGCGATGGTGCAAGGCGTGAAAATGGAAAAACTGCAGATATGCAACAGTTCGTTGGTAGCCCGACTAAATGAGAAATCATTGAGAAAGCTTTAACCAAACAGCAAGTTACTCAACTAACTGTCTCAAGTTCAAGCCGTGACGAACAGACTGTCGCAATCCAAGTGTCCCTTCTAAAATGATGTGAAGCGATTATTGTGAAATCGAGTGATTAAAAGAAAGAATCTGTGATTTTCAATCGGAAAATCAAACGAAACTCACAGCAAGCGCCTCCAGATAAAACTGTGCAAGAGAGTGATGTTTCCAAGTACCGCGTTTAAAAGCCGCAAGTTGTTGAGTAGAAACAAGATTTCAGTGGGGATTTTACTTTTATCAATTCAACTCAGGACTAACGACTTTTTGCCAATCTTCGATATTTTACTTCGTTTATCTGCCTACAAAAGTTAAGTCCAATCCAATTTCAGATAGTGCAAATTTATGCAAGTGTGAATGAGAATATATGCGCAGATTAATGATAAATTTACTTAGATAGTTAGTCAACTGAATTAAATCTCCAAATAACCACATGCACATTTCAAATTCAAATATCTCGAAAGGTCGAAATAGGGATTATCAACAAATAAGACTCATATTGTTTTATGACAATAATAAAAAAACAGCACGAATATGAATTATCGAATCATTGGTTTTGTATACTTTTTTGATGGGGACCTGAATATTCAAAAAAATATTCAGCAGGCCTCTTCGCATGGATTCAAGTCAGATTAAACGTGCCAAGACAAAGACTTAGACAAGCTAAGCTGAAAAAGTTAGCCTTTAACATTGTCGAACATGCAAAATGATCGAGTTATGATGTGATTTTAAACCTAAACAAAACGAAGGAACTCGTTTATATAATCACTTTATTGATAAGCATTTGCAATATATTGAACCCTCGCAAAAAAAATACGCGCCACCGCACGGTCAGAATTCATCAATGAAGGACTGAAACAGGTTCGCCTGACAGACAACTTATAAATGCTAAATGAATTCTAATAATATTCCAGTCTGAATGGTAGGTGTCCATCAGATAGGAAGCCATGTGTGAAAAGTTGATCTCCCATGTGCATAGTTGCAACGTGCATTGATGCAGTTGCAGAATTCATCGTCGAAAAAGTTCTGTTGAAGAACGTGATCTTGTCAATAGTAAATTTATAATGCTGTTCAAACAACTGTTCTGTTCAACAAACTAAAAAACCAACTGACCCAGCATACATCCAAACGCAAATATTGAAACATTAGTTCACAGTTCTTCGTTCCAAATTAAAATTTTATCCAAATTATTTAATCATACAGAAGTTCTACAGTAACATTTTAGCGAGTCAACAACCCTGCTGTAAAAGCCGTGCTCAGGGCCAGGAAGAATATTAGACAAAATCTATCCAAAACGCAACACAGATGGGACCATTCCCGGAGAATGAACTCCTTGTGCATTTCGTTCGTTAATATGATGTCGAGGCGATGGAGTCTTTAGCGAAACTCTTGCAAGAGTTCTTTCATGTTACTCGTATTTGAATCTTCATTGTCTTTTTTACTCGTATTCAAATCATCGAAAAACTTTTTCGTGCTCTTCTTCCGCTGAAACTTTGATGGATTTTCCTTCAAAAGTGTTCACAGTTTGAAAAAATTTGCTACTATGGCAAACTACAGTTGGCTAAAATCTTCATACTTCGATAAGAAAATTGGATGGAAAATCAACTGGAAACCTTATGAACAGTACTTTTCCCAATCCATTCACTATCCACTTTCTTGTCCACTTTGACAATGGTCGGCCTTTGATACCTTCGGCATCTATAGTCATGATGATCGATGTACAAGTGATGGCCACCGCTATGATGATAATGTAGATCCCCAGAAACCAGCCTTTAATCAAAATCCTTTTGTATCGAAAGACTAGACTTACATTTCGTACCACTACCTATTAACGGAATAGCCACTGAAGTAACCGGTAGTAAATTGAATACAGTCAGCATCAGCAAAAAAACAGCAAAAATGAAACGGATGCAGCCGTTTGTGTTTGAAGCAGTTTAAAACTAATACCTAAATTGAATAGAACTTATTTCATTTTCAACTTCGAATAATTAATTGAAAATTTAATTAAACTCACTACCGGGCTGTGGTTCGGGACGACATTCCACGTAACGTGCAACTCCATTATGACCATTAATGAATCCAAATGAAAATGTTAGGTATTTCGTGAAAGAAAAATGTAAAAAAACATTGGGCTATTCGACGGCCGATAAGCTCGACTTTGACCCATTGGCCGCTCTCAGGCTGACAAAAAAAAGCCAACTTTTTACATTTTCGAGATGTGTATCGGAGGTGATTTCCTGTTACTTAATTAGTAGTGAAAAAGCACTATTTATTATAAAATGAAACAAAATGATGAACAAAATGGATCCAAATTGTATTACTAACGTTGGGATGTTCGAGACGGCTGCACCAACAGAGTTACATTTACAAGTAATACATGAAAAGACAGAAATGTTCAGCTGGCCGATTGAAAGGGTGATTCACCATGAATCACTGCAAGCAAGGATCATGGGAATGAGAGTGGGGGATGTTGAATGTAAAAACAAAGGGATGAAAGCATAAATTGCATGTGCCTCCATCACAGATGTGTAAGATTCATTTATTTGTACAATAGACCAATTTGCAAACGTTTTAAATCGAAATTTGTGCCCGATAACGAACAAATATTGTATCGAATTGAAGTCGATATCGAATGGACTCAAAATGATGATGTCGTTCTACCACACAAATACCTGAATTCAAAAAATGTGACGTTTCGATACTTTCAAAACTTTTTCAGGGGGGGGGGGGGGTGGTCATGATCTATTTCATATCTTTCACAATAGAAACGCGCAAATTTATATCTTTCGAGAAATTAGTCTACTGATCCCAACTTACGCTTCAAAACAACAGTTCCATTGCAAACCAACAGTCAAGTTTTTTTTCAAGGAACCATTTGACGTTTATATAATGCCCGTTTGATAATTCGTTAGCTCGCATTTTAGCTATAAATGGAAGCGGCTGAAACGGGAATTTGTTTGATTTTGCGCAAAATTTTCTGCTAAAGTGGTCTGACATATATGTTTATTTCACATAAAATAATGTAATAATAAACCGAGGCAAATCACAAAAAAACCCAATTTTAGAGCGCAACATTGTTGGATGCGAGCACAGTTTTAATCCACAATAAAGTTACTTCAGTCGTTAAAGAAAATTAGATTTTGAAAATTTCATATCAACGTTTTATCTCGTGGTTAACTTCGAAAATAAATTGCAAGAATGATTTACAAATATGTAGATGGCAGATGAACAGATAGCTCAAAAGAGAATAATTTAAAAATTCGTATATTGCCAAAGAGCAAGTTGTTTGCGATAGCAGTTTGTAAAATTAAAAACAAGAAAAGTGCTACGCAGACAAACAAGCTAGAAATCTATACTGAATTACAGCCAATATTTAATTGACGCATATTGCATATGAAATAACTTGCATTTGATTGTTTGAAATAAAATGTAAGGTCGGATTTTTCTCAAACAATTAATCGGAGAAGTACCCGATTGTTGCGACTGCAAGTCTTGGTTGGGTTTAAAATACGATGCAATGAGTAAAAAATTTGCGTGGATCGACGGAACGAATTTAACTTTTTCAATGTTGAAACCTAATGAACAACTGTGACAAGGTTCGCATGTACTTCACTCGGTCAATGGTTACGCGTGGGAAATATTCGATAAAACGGAACTTCCGAAATATTCCATCAAAATCGCTCGCCAAATTCGAATCAGAACGAGATCAGTTTTAAGCGCTTTCGAATAAGAAACGAATGCAACTAGCGCAGTCAATTTGAAATATCCAACGAGTCAGTTTTTTTAAACAGTTGCAGACATTTTCTTCAACTGGCTACTTTCACTTTCAGGTGCTAAATGCCCTGTGCAGAAAAATTGGTTCTTCGATTCAGCATCGAATACTGTAAGAACCGAAATTATTCATGGATCGAAATATTCATGGTTTTTACGGTTCCAAATTATCCGTGAAAATTTCGATCCGTGAAATGCTCTGTGTAGTATTGTTTTCAAATTTTTTTCATTGAAATAAAGTAAAGATCCGTGAAATTTTCGATCCGTGAATAGGTTAAACTCAGTCGTCCGTGAAATTTTCGATCCGTGAATTTTTCAGTTCTTACAGTATTTGCTCTTATTTCGATTGGCAGAAAATGAATGGGATCATAAATACTGCAAATCCATCAACGGCGGTTCGCTGCCATTTTGGGTGGTAAGAGATTTTATCATCGGTTGTATATCAATTAAATCGACGTCGATGGACGTTTGAATTAGAATTCAACGAATTTCTACCCGTCTTGTTTGTCGAATTGCTCGACTGTCGCAAAACAACGTCAAGATTATCACTGAAACTGGTAATGTAATCGGAACATATTTATTTCCATTCTGAAGATGGTTTCGAGCGGTTGTGAAAGAATGAATGGACGAAATTTGCCCAGTCGGATGTTTCCTAGTTAATCTTACGATTAGCCTAGTCCTCCATGAAACTGAAACTATCGCAAGCTAACTAGCATCGCGCTGGCTAGTCAACTCGACTGAGGTACAATGGCTAGTTGGCTAATCGAGAAGTAGTCAGTCAATTACCAGTTAATCCATTTTGGTCCTGCGATGCTGTCGACGTAGTCGAATTTGATTTTGCCTTTGCAAACTTCGATGTCAGTTCGTTCGTGCAGTTTCCTGTCTGCTTGTGATTATATGTTGTCTGCTAGTGAACAAATGTTTTCTGCTAGTGAGCATATTTTGTTTGCTAGAGAATGTTAGTTGTCTGCTAGTGAATGTATGTTCTGCTAGTGTGTATGAGCGTGTGTAGTCTGCGAGTGAGTGTGTGCTGCCTGCTAGTGAACATGTGTTGTCTGTGAGTGAACGTATGTTGTTCGCTAGTGACTTATTTTGTCTAGTGAGCGTACTGTCTGCTCGTAAATGAATGTTGTCTACTAGTGAGCACATTTTATCTGCTAGAGAACGTGTGTTGTCTGCTAGTGAACGTAAGTTTTCTGCTAGTGAACATGAACATGTCTGGTCGAGAAGTTTGTTGTCTACCAGTGAATGTATGTTGTTGTCTGCTAGTTAACATATGTTGCCTGCTAGCGAGTGCCTGTTGGCTGCTACCGAGCATACTGTATGTTGTCTGCTAGTGAACGTTTATTGTTTGCTAGTGAGGTTATGTTGTTGGAAACAGAACATTAATGAATTTATGTTTTCTACTGTTGAGCGTATTTGTCTGCTATTGATATTTCTTGCCATTTAGGCAAAGCAGAGATGAGATACTGGCAAGAAGTGGCAGATAGAAAAACTTCAAGTACATTCGTTGCTCTAAAATGTACCATCAGTCGTTGCTCTAAAATGACCATCATTCGAGCCAATTGCGACAACACGAGGAACTTGGACATTTGAACAAATTTCTGTGCTACATCTGCCGATGTAGTTTCGATGTAGAGAAATATCTGCAACTTCATCGAGAGAAGTCGAAAACTTGCGTGCAGGAAGCCAAAACCATCTACGACGAGCTCGTTGTATTGAATGTGTTTAACGACAGCTCACACGCAAAAAGCTCAAATAAAAAATGGAGGTTGATGAATATTTTTGTTTGAAACTTTTTCAACGAAACTTAAACTTTTATATGGTAGGCGGTTACTCTTGCGATCTATGCATTAAAAGGTTAGCGAGCCGCGACGATTTCATTCGCCACAAAATCGAAGCTCATGCTTGCAAGTGGTGCTGGCGTCTGTTCGATCGGAAGATTTTCTTGAAACGTCACTTGCTCAAGCAACATATGGAACGCGCTGAAGAGTCTGGTGTCAGTCGTGTGACAATTCTTTCCTGAATCCCAAAGACTTGACGATTCACGAAAAAACCAATGAAATTTGCAAGCGCTTAACGATTAATGATGGTACAATATTGTCATTTTGGTAACTGAGATGTTAGTCGAAGTATGATTTGTTTAAAAGCAATAACACGAGTGTATTTCCAGGCAAAAAATGGTGAACCAGGTTCAGATACGGACTCCTCAAACTCGAACCTCAAATCAGTCTGGATAACCTATTATGATGATTTTGGATTTCTCTGCAGATTTGAAAACTAAGCTCCAAGTAGAATTTTTAATGATCAACAATTTTTATTCAATGATAATGAAAAACAAAACGGAATATTTTTTACAAAACAAAATAATGTAATAATTAAAACCAAGCGTGGAAAAATACAACTGCAGTTTTCCATTGCAAAAAACGAAACAAGCGTTAAGTCAGTTTGGTCTTCTTTTTCTATCTCCCAGAGAAACTGTTGAACGAGCCAGCGCCAGCTGTGGGAATGTTACCTGTTCGCAGATAGTACTGCAGCTCATTCTCGGAATTAACCACCACCAATTTTTTACTGAGGACAATGTCGCCGGCGGTACCGATCAAATTCTGCTGCAGAACGCCACCTAGCGAGTTCTATTGAAATGGTCCACCAGGTGGCGAACCCAGCACGTTTTGCTGGAAGGCGCCCAGCACCTGGAACGAGGGTCCCGAGTTTGATCCGAAGGAGGTTGGCAGCAACGGACCCAAGTTCGAGCTGAACGAATTTGGCGACAGAAATTTTTGGCGCTTTCGTGGACCGCAGTTGTTTATCAAGACCGGCAGTGCAGCATTGGGCGAATCGTATCTGTCCACAGCGTTGCAGAGCGGCTGTGTTACGAAGTGAATTGTGATAAGTGGCAAGGCGAGACAAAGAGGGTTTTCGCTTTATTTTAAACAACTTTGTCAACAACAATTACAAAGTCACGATGAACCCAATTTTTGGAGAGAACCCGAAAGCTTATATAGGAAGGAGAAGTAGGGTCAGAAAGGTTAAAGTATAAAAGGAATTGTCAAAAATAGCAACAGGTTCCAATGAGTATGAATAAATGGAAAGGTTAGCTGACGAGAGTCATAAATATAAGTATATGCAAGAATTTAGGAAGCTAAAAATAAATGTGTAGGTTTGAGAAAAGGTGAAAAAGTCATAGAATGGAACTTTAGAGAAAGAATTAATCATCTTATAAAAAAGAAACCTAATTGATCATAGTATAGAAAGAAAACCCAACTGTAACAGCTGCAATTATAGAAAATGGTTTACGGATATCAAAGTTAGCATGTCGCGTTATGCTCACTTGTGGGCACGAACTGAATGTGTAAACTCTGACTAGACAAGAGTAAAGAACTTCACTGGTTGTCATATAACAGAACGCTTCCATCTTAGCTTTCACACCAAATTCAGTCCTCGTCGGTGGGCATACAAGACCGACTCCGTCATCTTGACATATACAAGTGAGAATGTGTTATGCATTGATAGTTGTAAGTTTTTACTGGTTGCGTGCCCATTTTTGACAATTTGCAACGGGTCGCGTTCCCATAAGTACTGCGAATTAATAGGTTTACACTTGACAACCAACCAATGATATGTATGAAGCTAAATCAGCATGTTTCGAATGCGTACAGTGCGACCACTAGACATGAACAAGATTCTACCTGGAACACCTACTCCAGATGCGAAGCTCAATGGACAACTATATTCATTGGACAACTATAGCCCATGGACAACTATAGTTAATGACAACTGTAGTTCATAGGTAACTATAGCTAATGTACAACTAAAGTCTATGGACAACTATAGTTACTGGACAGAAAGGTAATGTTGGCTGTTAGAAAACCGAACTGTCAACATGACACGAGTCTATTTTTAGGGAGCATCCTTGATCATTCAGACATCGATTCACAGCCCAACTCTGATATGGATAACTTTTCTGTCTTTGACAGACCCCAAATTGTAATGGTAAGAACAGTTGGCAACAAATGGCTTGCTCTAGAATAACTAATGGGTATGCTTTTAGGGGAAGACGACTTCAACCCACAGGATTATTACAGGCTCAAGTAGACTGACGTTAAATGCGCTTCAAAGTTCAAAACTATGGACTTCAAAACTAAACTTATTCCATGGTGTTCAACGAATGAATCGAAGAAATGAAAGACATCCACCCAAACGTGGTCATGCTTTCACTCAGATCGCGGATGGAATGGAAGCTGAACACGATGACGTGGTTAACATGTACATTCACCATCCGAATCAAGATCACGTGATCATCAAGCCATTCATGGCACAGCGCGACATGAATGGTGAATCCATTGTTGGTGAAATCGAGAAAGTTCAACAGTCGAAAGGCAAATTGAATTTCAATGGAGATGAAACTCCAAGTGTACGTGGTGTACATGTACGTCAAGGATCAAATAGGGGGCAGACCCGGCCGCTAAATTACCAAGTTGCAAAAATGGTTCGACAGGTACGCTGTTTTTAGCTCTTGTTTCTGTCACAAGCGCTAAACACATTTTCAGATATATAAGTTTAATTAGCTGAAAAATTAAAGCATAAACCGTCGACTGTGTCAAAAAACTATCGATTGTGCTAGTTGAACATCGGGATTATTGATAGCGGGACCACCCTGTTTATGATTGCCAACATGTGCAAACAACAGGCAAAACGCCAACTAAAACTTAAACGACCGATAGTTCTCCATCATCGCCACTCATCGATGAACAACTGCAATTGATGAGAATAATGTACATTAAGTGAACTATTGGGTTGATAACTAACGAGGGAACGTTTCCAACTGAAACTCGCAAATTCGAACGAGACCAAGTGCATTCGATAGAGAATTTGACGCT
>JAQGBA010001764.1:0-12322 GCA_034698125.1 Prionchulus punctatus | reverse complement strand
ATTCCTATCTCCTTTGCCATTTTGTTCATCGACTGCTGTGAATTGCGACGAATCCGACAACGAACCTTATTAACATTTGCAGGTGTGGTAGCAGTGCATGGACGGCCAGATCGTGCTCTGTCTTCATGTGTGCCAAGCTGCTGGAAACGTTTTATTGCGTCGTAGACCGTCTGACGAGCAAATCCAGTGGTTTTACTGATGTTTGCAGCTTTCTTTCCTTGCATATGCAATGCGATGATTGCAGCTCGGTTATTTTTAGAGCTCATAACGTGGGCAAATGGTTAAAAATGGTCATAAAATAACTTTATTTTAAATAAAAAAGCCTGACTGATTAGAAAAAATGGCAAAGAAAGCAGACAAACCATTTAAAATTGGTGATAAGATTGATATTTTAAGATGCCCGGGAACTTTTGCACAACCCTGTATTTTGTGTTTTACAAAATTATCAACTTTCATTGTGAAATAAACTAGCTTGAATAATGTCAACACTGTTAAGAACGTTTTGATTGAAAACTTTTTGAGAATCAGTCACTTTTGTAAAATTCAGTCAAAAGTCGCTTCTGAAAAATTCAATCGAAAAGGTCGGTCGAAACATACTTGATTTCATTTTTGGCATTATAAAAGGCACTATATCAACAGCTGTCATAGAGTAAGCAAGTACAGATATTGCACAAAAATATGATAAGAAAGGTAAATTTTTGTATTTCAGGCTCTCTTGAAATTATATCTGCAATAATCCTATTATAGGCAATAATCATGCTATATGCAATAATCCTGCTAAACTTGAAATTGCACCTGCAATAATCCTGCGATAATCGCTTTATTTCAGTTAAAAAAATGTACGATTGTAGCAAATGGGTTTCAGATAAAAAACTTGCTACAGTTCAAACTTTCGAGTTTTGATGCTAATGAGAATAGTGTTGAAACAATGTTACAGTAACACATATAGCAGCCTGACAACAACAAGCCATGTTTTGTTCAGTTTGAACAGTTGAGAAGCAAGTCTACCTTCTATTCTTTCTTCATACTTTGTACACAGTTTATTCAGCACATTTTTGTACTTATCATAAATAGATGTTGTTGCAGCGTGTTAATTTAATATGTCACAACAGTATGCTAATTTTCACCTGGCGAGGACACACTTTTGGTTTAATTCATTTTGATATCATTCGAATTGGTCGAAATTGTTTCGAGGTTTTTATCGAAAATCAAACTTTGCTCATTCCTGAAACGAGCTGAAAGCCATTCTTTACAATATTACTTGGATGAAAAATGTTTAATGGTAAAGGTTTTATGTTCTGGTACGTTTGTTTTCCATGAGTACAATTTTTCTGTAGCCGCTGTAGTCGGACGATGAATTACTTGCAAAAATAACCGAACAAAATATATCATGCTATTTCTTCAATTATGTGACGTATCTCTAGCAGAAGCAAACACAGATCCTCGCAACATGCGGCCCATAATCTCTGATCAATATGATGTTTGGACTGCCCTAACTTTTGTTTACATTGTTTTAAGAATTGAAATTAATCTTGTTTCATTGATATGTTTGCAGATATTATTTAGCATTTAACGGAAATTGCAATAAGCAGCAAATTAATAGAAGTTCAATGGTTGGAGCTTAAATGAATAATTATCGCATCATAGTGGCTCCAATCCTTGTCGATCAACAAAGCTATCTTGGGTTAATGAACGAAATGCACAGTGAGCAATGAATTCTCTACAGTGAACGCCAGGTGGACGAAAAATAAAACGTTCACAGGTTTACTTTATAGGAAGTTTATTTTTAGAATTTACACAGTTTCTTTCATTTATGGAGACATCCAGTTGTTTTTGCAAGTCAAATTGTTTGTATTTCAATGACATTAATTCTAAGAATTACCAACGTTTCAAGTGATTTTCAACATGATTTTACAAATAAAAGTTCTCGAATAAAAAGCTCTTTGGAACCATCCATTCCCGTAAGTCAACTGTATTTGAATCCAGAACCAAAATCAGACATCATTGCTAAATTCAAAACAGTGACATAAAGTTTGTTTCAAACGTCAACGATCTGCCCTGATGATTGTCTTAGTATGCAATTTGAAAGTCATGATTTACAAAGTCAAATAATTTCAAATTAAAATGTCGAAATCACCGGTGTCAAGTGATTTAATTTGAGTTACGGGCGAATGCAAGCTTTCTAAATCTACCTCTGTACGCTTGTACATTGTCCACGCTGACTGATTAGTTTTACTTTTAAATTCACGCTTGTACATCTAGCAAAATCTTCACATTATACGTAGGCACCAATCAACTAAATAGGAAAAAATACGTAATTAAAAATTCGCGTATTCTCTAAAATTCTCGAGGCGTACACATCCGTTCAGTAGGAGCAAAGGATGAAAGAAAGTTCCACTATAGTTCATGGACACATAGGGGGCTATAGTTCTTGTTTATGTGCTACTACAGTTCTATACGTGCCTGACTATGGTTCTTTATAGTTCTCTCATTCCTGACGACAGTTCTCTCAAGTTTCATTATAGTTCTCCAGTACAAGTCTTTTAGTTACCTAAAAACACCATGATAGAACTACAGTTCTCGACAAATACAACTATAGTTCCCTACATATACAGCTATAGGTCGCTTCAAGTACAACTAGAGTTTTCTACAAGGACAACTATAGATCTCCATAAATACAACTATAGTGGTCCGCAAATACAACTTTACTTCTCAATGAAATCAACTGCAGTTCTCTTCAAGTGCAACTATAGTTCCCTAGACGTCCGACTATAGTTCACACTATAGTTCCCTAGACGTCCGACTATAGTTCACACTATAGTTAACGTTTATAATGACGCGCTGACGCACTTTCCTACGTGCCGAAGTCGCAGAGGCAAATTTCGCCGGTCGCATTCAACTATCGATCGAAACGTTGTTGCAAAAGCAAAAAACCCAGCCGGCTAGGCTCGATTCGCTCTCATTTATTAAACTTCCGTAATTACGTACCGACGGAGATAGGCCTTGTTTTTTTATTGTATTTACATGATTAATTATTCAAAAACCTTTTATTATTCATTTTAAGAATCGTTGATATTTTTTTTACTTACAGCGCCGTCGTCGATTTTCCCGGATTTTAAATTTCATAAATAAATAAAAACAACAAATGCCGGACGATAAAATGTCTGGCAATGACTCCGAATCGGATTTACTATCGAAAAAGGTCACCATGGAAAATTTCGAGCTGCTAAAAGTGCTCGGACAAGGAGGTAAACGAGCAAAAAGCGCAAAGTTACGGATTTTTGCTCGAAAGTGAACTAAACAATACGCGTTTTCGTCGCTAGCCTACGGCAAAGTGTTCCTGGTGCGACGGGTCGGCGGCCAGGATCACGGCAAGATCTACGCGATGAAGGTGTTGAAAAAGGACCGCCTAATTCAAAAACCCAAAACATTAGAGCACACGTTGGCCGAGCGATCGGTGCTGGAACATATCCGAGAATCGCCATTTTTAGTTACGCTTCATTACGCGTTTCAGACAGAATCCAAACTACATTTAGTCATGGGTCAGTCGCTATAGTTGTTTGCAGGCTATAGTTGATAAAAGAACTACAGTTCCATTTTTGGCACCGATACATTAGCGACTAGCGCACTTAATTTGTTTCTTTTTGCTCTGAATCGTGCAGATTACGTAAGCGGAGGCGAACTATTCACTCATTTGTGCGCCAAGGGCAATTTGGACTTGGCCGAAACGCGATTCTACATCGGCGAACTCGTTATGGCCTTGGAACATTTGCATAAAGTGCCGTCTATAGTTGTTTCTACAGTTGACGGGATAGTTCTTTAGACAGTTGTTTTTTTGTGTTCGACAGCTAGGTATTATCTACAGAGATTTGAAACTTGAAAACGTCATGTTGGACGCTCAAGGTCACGTAATCTTGACCGATTTCGGTTTGAGCAAAGAATTCAAACGAGACGACGAAGCAAGCGAATTCCGACCATAATTTTGTTTTGCAATCAATGTAACTGCTTTTTTCGATTACAGTTGCAGCGAACGAATTCGTACTGTGGCACTATTGAGTACATGGCCCCCGAAGTCATCAAAAGACCGGACGACGGTTATACAGAAGTATGGCTGCTAAATTCACTAACCATAACACTAGTTGACTTGTCGTAGAAGTATATATATATAGTTGACTTGCCATGGCTGTCTAGTTGACTTGCTATTGATGTACAGTTGACGTGCCATGGCTGTCTAATTAACTTGTCATCGATGTCTAGTTGACTTACAATGGCTGTATAGTTGACTTGCTGATTTGTTTTTAGATCGTCGATTGGTGGAGTTTAGGCGTTTTGACATTCGAATTGTTAACCGGCTGTTCGCCTTTCACTGTCGAAGGTGCTAAAAACAATAGCAAGGAAATCGCCGAGTACGCAGCATCGTACGACCGATTATCTTTCGATTTTGCACAATTTGCGTTTCGTTTTTTAGACGAGTGCTAACTAAACGGGTACCGTTTCCGAGAAATTTCAATTCGATAGCTCGCGATTTCGTCAACGCTCTGCTGAACAAGAATTCGTCCGAGCGGCTCGGATTTCGTGGCGTGGATGAGATTAAGCATCACATCTTTTTCGATGTAAGTCGAACTATAGTTGCACAGTAACTATATTTTCATGTCAACTATAGTCGCTCATCATCTATAGTTTATAGTTCAGTTGAACAGCGCATAAACTGTTGTTGTTTGTCCACCAGTTAATTTTATCAACTATAGTTGCATGGCGTCTATAGTTGCTTTTTGAACTATAGTTACTGTACAGGGAATCGATTGGGAGAAACTAGCCAACAAAGAAATACCGCCTCCGTACCAGCCGAAATTACAGAATCCCATGGACGTTCATAATTTTGCCTTAGAATTCACTCAGCAGGAACCAATCAACTCGCCTGCTCAAACGCCTAATCCTGTGCTGACCAGACAGCTATTCAGAGTAGAAGCGTTTTTTCGCCCTGAAAGTAGCAAGACGCGACACGTTTTTTGTTTTTTCTCCGCAGGGTTATTCGTTCGTTTCACCGTCCGTCTTTCTCGCTAACGATAACGCCGTGTCGACAGATTTTTTCGAAAGTACGGAGTGGGACATTCAAAAATTAGGCGAAGCACAGGTAATAGTCTCGAAAAGCAAAAAACGTTCACTAGCTAAAACTTTGTCAAGACAATTGAGTCGTTGCGATTTGTTTGGAAATATGCGTGGCGAGACAGATTTCTTGCTTTTTTCAGAATTCTGCTTTTTTCCTCAAATACGCTTTGGATATGACGCCGAACGGGTTTTTGGGTCGCGGTGCCTTCAGTGTTTGTAGGTAATAACTTGACGTCCAGTAGCTATGACGTCATCGTCTAAAAAATAACTATCGACACTGAAAAACGGTAGAGTCGCTTACCAACTGTAGTCGCTGAAAATTACAGTATAGTCGTTGAGCAACTATAGACACTGTACAATGGCACTTTAGGAAATGCAAAATCAAAGAGACCAGCGCCGAGTACGCTGTGAAAATCGTCAGTCAGCGTTTCGCCTTGCAAGCAAGTCGCGAAGCGCAAATCTTGTCCGTTTGTCAAGAACATCGAAACGTAGTGAAACTCTACGACGTACTTCAAGATCAATTTCACATTTACTTGGTCATGGAATTGTTGCGTGGACCGGAGCTGCTGACAAAGATTCGCCAATCGAAACAGTTTACGGAATCGGAAGCGTCGAGAATAGCAAGAAAATTGGTATCGGCGGTGAAGTTCCTGCACGCAAAAGGCATCGTACACAGAGATCTTAAACCAGAGGTGAGCGCCAACTGTAGTCAACGAGCAACTATAGTTGATGTACAACTATAATCCACTAGTTATTGTCCCGCAATATTCACTTGAAAAGCAACTAATCAGTGACCACAGCCATTCCCAATGACAGTTATAGTTATAGTATAGTCTATCAAGGACTATAGTCAATAAACAGCTATATTTCACGAACAACTGTAGGCAATGAACAAGTACAGTGGGTGAAGAACTGTAGAAAATGAACCAACATAGTCTTTGAACAACTATAGTCAATGAACAACTATAGTCAATGAACTACTGTAGTCTTAGAGCAACTATAGTCAAGTGAAGAACTCGAGTCAATGAACAATATAGTATGAGAACAAGAGACTATAGAACTATATAGTCTCTGAAGAACTATAGTCAATGAATGTCTTTAGTCTATTATGTACTATATATATATATATACAACTATATTGACAACTATAGCCATTCAGCAACTATAGTCTCTGAAGAACTGTACTCTATGAACCAACATAGTCAATGAACAACTGTAGTTTATTATAAACTATCGTCGTTAAACAACTGTAATCTTATGATCATCTAATCTCTCAATAACTATAGTCTTATGAACAACTATAGTCATTGAACAGTTTTGTTATGGTCTTTTGAACATCTGTAGTCATTGAACAACTACAGTCAGTGAACGACTATAGTGAATGGGGAACTATTTTCGATGAACAACTGCAGTTAGGTCCACTATAATCACTGATAAATAACTATAGTCGCTGAATAATTATAGTCTATGAACAACTATAGTCACTGAACAACTATCGACCGGTTAACCAAAGTCATTGAACTAAGTCATTGAACAACTACAATTTTAGTCGCTGGCCATGACACGTTTTTGTTTTTCATGCAGAATATCATTTTCGAATCGGACGACGTTCGCGCCGACTTGCGACTGATCGACTTCGGCTTCGCTCGACTATTGCCGTCGGCCGGCAAGCCGCTGACCACCCCCTGCTACACGCTTCACTATGCAGCGCCCGAAGTGCTGGACCGATGTCCGCTGAACAAAGTGGCCGCCGTCGACCAGGACTTCGTCCCCCAGTACAATCAACAGTGCGACCTCTGGAGTTTGGGCGTCATCATTTACATAATGCTCAGCGGTCACGTGCCGTTTCACGTGCGCAGCAAGTACGAGTCGGCGTCGGACATCATGAAACGAATTCAGAACGCCGAGTTCGCCTTCGACGGTCCCGAGTGGTCGGGCGTGTCCGAGGACGCCAAGGATCTTATCATCGGTACGTTGCGCGTTTTTGCCCGTTAGGTCTTTAGCCGCTACACGATTTTTGTTCTAACTGACGTTTAACAAGTAGTTCAGTGCACGACTGCTTGCGTGAAGTCGTTTGTATTTCTGTACAGGGCTTCTCACCGTTGATCCCGAAGAACGTTTGAACATCGACGACGTGTCCGAGCATCAGTGGCTAGTGAAAGGTCGGACGTCCGATAATTGCCTGGTCACGCCAACTATATTGGACTCTGGAGCTAGTAAGCGAACAACTGTAGTCAGCGTCCAACTATAATCGTTTGAGAACTATAGTTAATGAAATAATAATTAACAAATGCTAGTCCGTTGTGTGATCTACTTCATTTATTGAACAACTATAGTCATTGAACTCGTCGATCAACTATAGTCGTTGAGCAACTATAACCGTTGAGCAACTATAACCATTGAACAACTGTAGACAACGAAGAACTACTGTCAGCGTCCAACCATAACCACAAGTGGAGAACTATAGGCATTGAACAACTGCAGTCAACGAACAAAATATAGTCATTGATAAACTATAGTTTATGAACAACTATAGTCAATAAACTATGGTCTAAGAACAACTATAGTCAATAAACTATGGTCTAAGAACAACTATAGTCAATAAACTATGGTCTAAGAACAACTATATATTGAACTGTGGGTCGTTGATATACTATGGTCTGAACAACTTTAATCGTTGAACAGCTATAGTTATTGAGCAACTATTGACGTTGAACAACTATAGTCAGCGTCCAATTGTAATCATTGAAGAACTATAGTCCATGAACAACTGTAGGCTATAAATAACTGTAGCCTATGAACTACAATAGGCTTTGTTCAACTGTAGTCATTGAACAACTATAGCCTGTTGACAATTATAGTTATTGAATAATTATAGTCATTGAACAATGAACAAAAGCTGTCAGTATCCAACTATAGTCACTGATCAACTATGGTCACTAAGAAACAGTAGTCACTGATCAAATATAAACTCACGCGGAAACTGTGTCCACTGACTAACTATAGTCGCTGATCAACTGTGGTCGCTAGACGAGCACGTTTAGTGAACGCAACGAGTTAATTTTCTCACTGGCTACTTTTCTCACTGGCTACTTTTGCAGAAGAAGCATTCAATGTCACCTGGTCGGCGTTCTTGACGGCGAATCGCGAAGGGTTCCACTTGGCCGACGTGTTCAACGCGCCGCTGGCACAACGCCGCCGCCGTAAGCAACGAGTTCATTCTGACGACTCAGGTTACATTAGCAGCTCAACTACAGCGTCTGTTATTACGCATATACCAGGCGGAAATCGTAACGACTTGCACGAAATCGGCGATGCATCCGATGCAGCCGCAGCCGCAAAACAGCCTCAGGCTCCAACGTCGGACGGTTCGTCGAGTCGCAAACGAAAATTGTTACCGGTCATCGAGGAACGCGTGTCGCAAACGGCGACTACGACGATGTCCAAGGCCGACAGCGCCGCGAAGTTGCACAAGGACATCAGCGATGCATCGGCGGCCGATGAGAAAATCGACTCTCAGCTGAAATCATCGTTTCAACTGTACCGCGAATCGCCCGAGTCCACGCGGAACACCGTCGACTTTTGCAAACATCCGATCGACGTTAGCAAACTTCCCGTGGACATCGGCAAAAGTTCCAACGAGAGCGATTAATCCGCGTCAGCGGCCGATTTGTTTGCAAGTGTAAAGAATTTGCTCGTTTCTCAAGCAGAAAACTACTAGTTTTATTCAAAAAAAATGATTGTGATTTGTTTTATTTAATTTTCGAGATATATTTTTCTATTCTTTTTCTTCAAAATGCTGTGTTATAATCAGATTTGCTATTATTTTTATCGATGCTGGGGCATGTTTACGAAATTGGGATAGATTAGCGATTAGAGACGACGTTTTTTTTGTTTTTTTATACTTCTATCGATGTTTTTTTACGAATTTTTCGTTTCAAACGATGAAAAATACGTTTTTGTGCAAATATATTTTTGTTTGTTTGCGAATTTAATCTACCTACTTAAAAAAATGTGTCAACTATGTTTTTTTCACGTTTGAATCGTAAATCGGCGCGATTTGTTGTTGTTTTTCGGCGCGTTCGGTGTTTGTATTTTTATCTTTCGTACCAATTATCGAATACACATTTTTGTTTTTGTGTTTCACCGCTCGATCCTCAATTAAAAAAAAGCGAACTGTAATAGATTTTTGTGCAAACATTTTTATTTTGTTTTTGTTGTAGTTGTTTAGGAAATTTCGAATGTTTTAATAAAAAAAATTGCATTCGATTTTAATATCGAGGGTATAGCAGTATAAGGTCGTAACTGCAAACGTATAAATTTTTCAGAAACTACATATAAAGCTTGTGGAACCTGCACATCATGATTTAAAAGTTATCGAAGTGATATTCTGTGTGTTTTGGCAACTTATTAAAATACAAAAAATACCATGTAATTATTTTAAATATTCCATGCTGATCATGGCACGTACGACCTTTTACCAAAATGATGTTGCTATAGTTTGGCATTTAATTCTTAAAACATACATTTCAATTACATTCTTTAGTTAAAGAGAAAAAGAATATGGTCATTGATAATTAACTAATATTCCGATTCGTCATCTTCACCAACAGCAACCTGTGGTGTCCAATCTTTCACACCCTTCATTATGACTGTGCAATATTTATTATTTTTATTGAAATATAAATAAAACGTCTTAATTTTCAAACAGGAAATTTTCAAAGCAAGTCAAGTCTATTGTTTTTAAAAACAAAGAGAAACGTAAATTGATTTACATGTACAGTTAGAAAACACAATTTTGAATCACCAATTACATTTTGCAAAATGATCACCGTGTTTTTGACAGATTTACGGATGGACCATTTGTAAAGTAAGCGTTTAAAAATTGTGTTACTTGTACTTGTAAATCATTCTTACTGTAATCTTTTTGAGTCTGCAATTGTGAATATACTTTAAACTCATGAATAAATTTAGTTTATCCATAAAAATAATCAGCGTCTATATACTTCTGTTTAATTTTTTCAATCCTATTTTTGTTTTCGAGTTTTCCATTCCTAATTTACGCAGATTATAATATTGTTAGACTTATAATAGTGTGGCATGTCAAATGGAAATTTCAGCGATTGTAATTTATTTTTAAAAAGTAAGTCACTGGCTATTTTTAAAAAACAAGTAAAGAGCTATATTTCGAAATCATTTGACGTCATTACCTGTAATTTTAAATAACGTGAAATTATCAATGACATTTGACTGGCTTAATGTTTTTTTTAACACAATGAACAGTTAATTGAGGAACGTTAAAGGTGCACAGCTAGCGGTGAATGATTAACAGTGAATGGGGAAGTGTGAACGGTGAATGATGAAGTGTGAACTGTCAATGATAAGACGTCAGCTGGAAATGGTGTATAGTGAACGATGAATGGTAAACAGTGAATGGGATGCAAGTGAATAGTGTTGAACTGTGAGCATTGAACAGTCAGCAGCAAAGGGTGAGCAGTGAATGATGAAAGTGACCGATAAATGGTTAACGATGAACTGAGAATGGTGAACCTGTGAATGGTGAATGGTGAATGGGGAAGCGTGAAGTGTAAATGGTGAATGATGAATGGAGAACAGTGAATGGTGCAAGATGAATTATGAATGGTGAACAGTGAATTTGAGTGATGAACAGTGAACAGCAAATTGTTCAAAATTATGGTGACCAGCGAATGGTAAAATCAGAACTCTCTCGAAAGGCAAACGCTAAGTGGCTATTATTATCCTTCGGTTCTGTTTTAGTCGCTTTCGTCACGAAGCAAGTTTCCTAGTTATTCAAAACACAAACAATACTGATTTTAATTGAAATCGAGAACGGTTTTTTCTTTCGAGGAAAGCACGAACGCGGTTCATGTGGAAGCATGTTACCCCTCGAGAACTTGCAATTAGTCAAATTACAAAGCACGATAAACCGTTAAATTTACATTTTTCGCTGACGAAGGATTGTCGAACCTCGAAAAGGGTAAATCCTCTCATCGACGTCAATCCGCGAGATTTGACAAATATCACTGAGAGATATAAAACCATCGCGACGCCTGAAGACTCGTCGGAACATGTAAATCTTTTAAGAAGATTTGGTGGAAAAGTGCGACAGTTTCCTTCCGGATTTGTTATTTATCGAGGTATCTCTCTTCAAACAGGCATAAGTTTGTTCATTTCTTCGCGGTCAGTTTCTGAGGTTGTCGTCGTACTGTCATAGCCAGTGAAACGAAGTAAGACGTAGTTTGCTTCTGTCCTCTGTGGATTTCTCGTTGTAATGTACTCTATTGTAGTTTTAAAAACCAAAAAACCAAAAAAAAGTAGAAAATGCATAGCGGAATGAGAATAATTTTTGGATTGGTCTTGTCAATGTGCCTGTGCGTAGGCCATTGCCGGAACTTGGTTGATTCGCGAGAAGTCATGGAGAGGGTATACTGTAGAAAAGATTTTTGAGTTTCGCCCAGAAATCCGTTCGCGACTGCTGCTGAAATAAAAGTATCGTAACCGCAAAGTTTCAATTACAATCCGTATTCAGATACTGATTTTCGAGCTTACGGTTAGGTTTAAGTAGGCGGCAGACCGTTGTCTGCATGCTTGAAAATCATTATCTGAATAGGGGTGGTACATCTGAACTCTAAGATTACTGTAATTTCATTCCAGTCGTAGTTGCGAAAGAACTATGGAGCTGAACGAAAGCAGGGCTAGATACGGATGTCACCAGGACAAGTTTTTTGTTTTCAGGAAATGATTCCTCGTGATGTGGATCCAGCAGAGCATATCAAGCGCAACACTAATGTTGGATACAACTGTTTCTTTTCACCACTACAGTGCTCGTTCGGTCGACGGGCGCAACCGCAAAAACGTTTGCAGCGAATCATACAAGATTATTTCCGTAATGCCTAATGCATGTTAGGGCGTACAAAAAATATTACCATTACTCATAAACTGTGAAAACTTTGCGGTTGAAACGCGTCCGTAGACTCGCTTTGTGTTTTTTTTGTCGTACTTTGTAATGTTCATGACCGATTGAAGTGATACATTAAAATAAAGCAATAAGGAAATATTGGCGAGAAATTATACTTAAAATACCGTAAATGTTCAAAAATAACCCCCGGGGTTATGTTATTGCGAATGGGTCTGACCTGCGGTAATTCATGGGAGGGGTTTATTGTTGTGGGGGGGGGGGGGGGGGGTCAGC
>JAQGBA010001763.1:0-12335 GCA_034698125.1 Prionchulus punctatus | reverse complement strand
TATGACATGATTAGATTACGAGACACTGATGATCACTTGTCTTTGACTCATGTTACCATTTCCATCCCCAACTGTGTAATAAAAATCATCAGCGGCGTAAAACTGTAATGCCGCTATTAAAACTGTTTCGGTGTTAATGCATTATTATACTGAGTTGGTCGCAAAAGAGGAATTGGGAATTGTAGGAACAATTTCTCTATGTGCTTTATGAAACCGTTGTACATTGGGATTGGGATTGGGATCTCTTTCTGCAAACCCAATTCCGCAATTTCCCAAATTCTTTATGAAATGGAAACTTCGGATTCGCTTTTAGGTTTGTAAATTCAATTCTACAATTTTCCAATCCACAATCCCAACTCCCAATCATTTATGAAATGGGCCCCAGAGCGGTTGGCAGAAGTTGTGCAGAAAAAAGGGGAGTGAACTCGATTTTAATTGTTCTTAATGTGAATTTTTTTGTTAGTATAGAGGAAAGCGCGCTACCTTAGTCAGAATTTGACAGAGAATGTAGTAAATGTAGTTGAAATCGATTTACAGCTAATCTGTGTTGCACAAACACGCGCCAAAGTCAGTCAAACAAGCATTTTTTTTGACAGTGCACTTATTTTTGGCCATGAGTGTACTTTTGCTATGTTTAGAATTCCACAGTAATTACATGTACATTGCATTTTTTCGTTTGCATTTATTGTTGTTTCACCCTTAACCGTATTCACCTGCAAACTTAATATTTATACTATCGTTTTGAATAGAACATAATTTCTTTATTTAATCAGCCAATTTTTGTGTTAGTTGAGCAACCTATATAATATAAGAACCGAAAGCGAATGACAACAAAAATCTGGACTATATCAACTTCATATTAATTAACGCACTGAACAAGAAATTAACCTCGACCTCAAACCATACTTCCCGAATTTACAATCTACACCACAATCTGCTGCAAATCTACCTATGACGAGATAATCAACCACTTCAAACGAAATGATCATCTTTAAATCTCCTGCAAAATTCCAGTGAACAATTTCCAACCTGAAGCTGTCGATACCGCCATCGAACATTACATCTTTTTTAGTTTTATCCAACGTGTCTAGTGGCTATAGCTTGGTGGCTTTTGGTGATTATTCGAAGCAACCGAAGTCCGTCTTCTTCCAGAACTTTTCCCCACTTGTGTACATTGGGTTTGCGTTTCGAATAATAAACTGCAACTGTTGAAGCACTCGTTTGTGTTTTTTTTCGTTACGGCTCCTTTAAGTACCTCCCAAGCGGCTGTGTCAGCAGCAATTGCATCATTGGCGTATCAAGCCATTGGCACGTTTCCAAAGAGAATTCGGACAAGCTAGATTTTGCTCTTCCATGTGCCCAAAACCATCCGATGTCGATGTGTAATCAGCGATGTATTTATGATCCGATTCACCATCCGATTCTTCGAATTAGTTCATCAATGACAATACAGTCATGCCTGCAGACGATTTTACTCTGCTAATTGTTTTTCAAAATACTAACAAAACCATCACTAATTCTGCACCTACTTTACCTGACCATAGATTTGCCAATGGATCCTTGTTGAGCCTTGAAGTTTTGTTTAAAACGGCTTAAACCGTTCTGGGTTGCACCCAGTAGCTAGCTATGCCTCAGAAGGCAGGTCAGAATTGCAATTTAACTTTCCTGCGGCGGTGGGGGAATGGTTATCCACACAAATTATTCAACTATATTTCGGGAAAACAACATCTATAGTTCGCCCTGTCAAAGTGTGCCATCGGTCACTATGCTCACCAAAGGCTCGCTAGTTGGATGTACACCACGCGGCGAGCCCGCCCACCAGATTGCCCTTGGGACTGGTACGAACTTTGCGCAGCTAACCCTCCGGAAAGCTAATCGCCTGGTAAAACCGATACCTAGAATACTCTGTGTTTCAACTATAGGCTCAATTACAGTCAGAGAACCCTTGCGCCCGTCGAGCTCTTGCTCATCCAAAGGCTCGTTGATAAAGTTAGCTTGGGTTATAGCAGCTCTGGAAGTGTAATTGGCTAGCAAATAAACCCGATTTACAATACTTTTTAAATCAAATTCGTTTTCGTCCATCGCTAGCGTACATACAAGGTAATGTTTACCTCTCCTTATCAGTTATTCAAACACAATGTATCTAAACTGACTGCAATGCCAATATCTGCAAGTCTTAGTAAAAATTTAGTATTTCAGTATCTTACGTTTTCATCAGTTTCATCATCTAAATTTTCTTAGTAAGCACATAAAATGGATGCTGAACTTCGAAAAGTTTTGGAAGAAATATTGAATGAATTATCCAAATCGACCCAAATTGTTGACCCAGATATCCTCTGCAATAAACTTCGAGCCGGTGGATATTTAGTGGACGATGAATATGACATGGTACAGAAGTCTACGACAACTGCGAAATTAGTTGTAAGCTAAAAGTAAAGTTTAAATATTAATCGTTTTAATTAGTCTTCATTTAGTTGATATTTAAATCGTTGCAAAGAAGAACAGCAGACGTTTTCGAAAGATTACAGGAAATTTGTATTGAGATAGAATGTCCGGCTCTTTGCTACTTAATTAAGTCAAAGCTGGAAGCTAGTAACTACAAATATTTGGCGATAAGCCACGAAAAGTTGGAAAGGAAGTGCATCAAGAAGGCGATGACCTCGAATGAAACGCAAACTGATGACCTCGTGACGAAAGCATGCAACAGTTTGAAATCTTACTATGTTGAAGATTTGGAACGCATCGAAGCTTATTGGCGAAGATTCGATGTCCGAGGCGATTTAAATATGGATGTTTTTTACAATCAAAATATCGAAATAAGCAACGAAAATCATCGACAAATCGACTCAAAGTTGCATAACTTTGACGATCTTTTTTCAGCTGGATATAAACGAATTATAATAAAGGCTGATGCTGGTTTCGGCAAGTCAACATTCGTGCACGAGATGGCTCGAAGATGGGTTAAAGGAAACGATGATTGGACGAAAAAGTTTTCCTTTCTATTCCTGTTTCGCCTCGGCGAAGTCGACAAAGAGAATCTTAGTTCGTTAGAAGATTTGTTAGCTAGAAACTTTTCATCGAACAACTCGAAATTGATCAGCGCATGGTTGAAAGATGATGAACATTTGGAAAGAAGCCTCTTTGTATTCGACGGCTTAGATGAGTTTCAACAGAAATTTTGCAAGCCAGTCGAAAATCTACTTCTTGGCAAGGGTTTCAATCTATCTCATGTTGTTGTTACATCCAGACCTTGTCAAAAATTAGACGAGCTCAAAGCGGTAGCGAACAAAAAACTGTACATCGAGTTGAAAGGTTTTACCGACGATGGAGTAAATGAACAACTTAGAAAATTTTATATAGACCCCATAAATATTGGAGAAGAATTACGCAAAAGTTTGATTATTCCTCTTTTTACTACCTTATTTTGCATAGTTCATGATCAAAGTTCACTCGGGTGTCGAAATATATGCGAAGCGATTAAACGCTTTCTCGATTTTGCCATCTTACGCTATCGAAGTTCGAATCAAAATAAATACAAGTTCAAAGATAATGAGTTATTTTTGACCCTAGGGCAAGCCGCTCAGAACGCATTTGCTTTTCTCAGGACTGCCTACATTGAACATCCGCATATTTCGACTAAACTTTTATTCATTGCAAAAAACACTGGAATAATATTACCGCAAAGTGACGAAGAAAAAGTATTTTTTGCCCATCAAACAATTGCTGAATATTGCGCTGCATATTTTTGGATGAATAAGTTGTCGCCTTTAGCCGTTAAAAAGGAAAACTATTTGACTGATATATATTGCGATTGCCCGAAAGGTGGAAATATTAATTGTACCGAATCATTTTCACGATTTTTAAGTCACATCAGTCCTGAATACAAAGCGTTTTTATGGCAACATTTCGACAGTGATGTACCATTGTTGGATGACTATGAAAACTTGCTCCAGCGGACTTACGCTGGAGAAACGTTGATGTTTTGTTCGCAGTCGTTCGATGATCAATGGAAAATTATGGATAAAATAAGATTTAAGGACGGAATCAGAAAGTTTCGTTTGTACTGTGCACAATTCGAAACCGGAAAAGTGTTTAATAACATTGTCAAGATAAACAATTTAGAATTACACAAATGCGAAATTAATTTAAGTCCGGAGGAATTTTTTACATCTTATAATTTTATTCGACAGTTAACTTTCTCCAGATGCAGATTTGCCAGGTTTAACACCGATTTAAATCCTCATACAGTGTCAAAACACGCTCCGCCAAGTGTATCTTTGGACTATTTACGTATCATCAACTGTGATCGATCAATCGATCAGTATTTAACAGTCATATTTAAAAATTGCCCTACAATAAAATTTTGTAGCCTAGTCAATAATTCATACACAAATGAATCATTGAAGAGTTACAGTGATGAAGATTGTTGGACGAATGAATTCCGAAATAATGTTCAGTTGCACAATTCAATAGAAACTCTCTTTGTGGAGGACTATTGCAGATCAAGTGACTATTCCGGAATATTTCGAAGTTTGAAAAATATGAAAAAATTAACGACATTAAAATTGATTCTGAAACGTGAAATAAAATTGACAGAAATCAATGCTTTGGATGAGTCATTTGAAAGTGGATTGAAAAGTTTAAGCGAATTTGTATTTACGTTAAATTGCGACGCGAGCAACATTCAAGTTCTATTCAGAAATGTTTCAAAACTTTCATGTTTGATCGATTTGCAACTGTGCGACATGCATTTCACGCCCGATACATTAAGCTGTTTAGCACAAATAATCAACTGCGGTAAGTTGAAAATCATTGAACTCGAAAAGTTTCAAAAAATATTTCACTGCAAGGAAATCATTGACGCCATTCGCGATTGCGTTTCATTGCGGGAAATTTGTTTCAAATTCGAAAATAAGCCTCTGGGTTATTATGAGTTTAAAAAAGAAGTTGCAAAATTCAACAATGTTGTTTCTATAGATTATAAAAATCGAATGTTCGAATGATTATTTTAATGGTTTTTAATTTTAAATTTGTATCTTTTTCATTCAGAATATCCGTTTGTACAATTTTGTAATGAAACTGCTGCGTTATACTCGTAATTTAAAATTTCCGATCAAAATGTAGAAACCATACACAAATGAAAATCTTGATAAATTTCGATGGGAAAGTTTATTGTTTGTTTTTATAGAAAGCAAAGCGCGTTACCAATGTTACCATGAAATAGCATGGTAACTATGAAAATTTATTTTTAATTACCATTGAAGATATTAAAACTGTCAATGAAGTGATGCTTCTAGTAACTCGGACGAGCTCGAGCCAGGTTCAAACAAGAATCTTTTGCTGACTGGACCCAAATTCAAACATTTATCCATTTCAAGTTGTTCTTGTTTTTTTCATTCATTTCCATTCGACATGATATCAGTTGTCTTGGAGAATCGTAGAACCAATTTTTCTGAGGAGGGTATTGAGCAAATAAACATAAATAACGAGTTGCAGAAAGTGACTGCAACTGTTTAGAACTGACTCGTCTGATATTCTAAATCGACTGCGCTATTTTCGTTAGTTTCTAAAAGAGGAAAAAATTCTCGAATTCGATACAAAAGAATTTTCTATCGAATCTGTTACCCAGCCGAATTTGGCGAATGACTTTATTAAATTATATGCTGGAAGTTATTTTCCAGGTGGAACCTTTACCCATGTGGTATATGTCAAAAAAAACTTTGCGAAAAAGTTAAACTTGCTTCAACGATCCACACAGACGTTTCACTGGATGCAATCATATTTTATACATTATATAATTATTCTTTGTTTATTCCTTATTTATTTATTATTTATGATTTTGAAGAGTACAGTTTTGTGTTTTGAGAACAAAGCAGCAGGTGATGAATTGGAAATCAATGATAACGAAAATCAAAGTGACAAAAATGAAAATGTTAATTTCAATGAACAAGTAATGTTAGAAGAACAGATCTGCGACGACAAAGATGTGAGTATGGTGATTTGCTGTCAAATTTGCTGCCCATTCTGTCCAAATGACCAAATTTAATTAAAAGTCACCAAAAACATTTCCATCATCGATGCTCAAGAAACGAGCATATTTACTGACTGTCAAAAGATTTTTTGTGCGAACAACCACACCGAATTCATACAAATGAACAACATTTAAATCGGTCAGGGATCGGTCTCTGTAAAATAATATTTTTACTCATACTAGACCAGACCACAATCTATTATCGTCTGCTGCCAATGTCTGAAAATTTTTCACTTTCGTACAAGCTTTACTGGACATCTTGGTCTCAAATCACAAAAGCTAGATCTCATTATCCCATGGAAGATGCTCAGCTGTTGGCGAAAGGACAGCACTATTAAGTTATATTCATAGAAATTCGTTGGCAATGCAGATTCATAAATTCTGACAGGTAAATCATCATATTATGCGAAGTGTCAAACATGTTCGTCGATTAATTAGAAATCATTCACAAAATTGGCGAATATGTGAAGGAAACTTTTTTAAATTTGATCGGCACTTTATAGCAGTATTACAGGTACAAGCAATCAAGCTCCTTTCGCAAGCATGGAAAATTTGAAAACAATGAGTTACATGTTGAGAAACTAAGCTGTCGAATCGTCTAAGCAGTCGAATATGAAGGCTCCTTTCCAAATGTCGACTATCTTTCAACCATTTGCCGATCAATTTCGAGTCGTTCGATGAAAAGTTTCTGGCTAACAAATCTTCTAACGAACTTACATTCTTTTTGCCAACTTCACCGAGGCGTAACAGGAATAGAAAGGAAAAGTTTTTCGTCCAATCATCATTTCCTTTAACCCACTTTTGAACCATCTCGTGCATGAATTTTAACTTGCCGTATCCAGCGTCAGCTGTTACTATAATTCGTTTAAATCCTGCTGAAAAAAGATCGTCAAAGTTATGCAACGAGTCGATTTGCCGACGATTTTCGTTGATTATTTCAACATTTTGATTGTAAAAAATATCCATATTTAAGTCGCCTTAATCTTTGCCAATAAGCTTCAATGCGTTTCAAATCTTCAATGTAGTAAGATTTCAAACTGTTGCATGCTTTCGTCTCGAAGTCACCAGTTTGCGTTTCATTTGCAGTCATCGCCTTCTTGATGCACTTCCTTTCCAATTCTTCATGGCTTATCGCCAAATGTTTGCTGTTTTCACTCGCTTTGACTTTGCTTCCAGCTTTGACTTAATTGAGTAGCAAAGAGCTGGACAATCTACCTCAGTACAAATTTCTAATTGTAATTGTAATTGTAATTGTAATTTTTTCGTGTAAGCAGAAGATTAATACGAAAGAATTAACTGTATGGAGTTAGTAAAAGCTTAACACAAGAACGGCAGGAGTCAATAAGACTCAAAATCGCTGTCCTTTTATAAAATGAGAAAAATAATTAAATTTGGTGACAGCTTTTTTAAAACGATAAACGTTTGGCAATGATGTGATATCCTCTCCTAAAACGTTGCAATACATGACAATACAATAAAAGTACGAATATTTTAGCAGATCAGTTTTACATGAGAACTGGTATAGTTTGTTAGCATTTGATTGACGAGACAGTAGAGGTGCACACGCAACATAATCATTTAAACTATAACAAAGCATATTATGAAAAAGTTTGTAAAAATATATCAAGTAGAGGTGAATGCGACATGTCTGGAGCCTTTGTAAACCAAAATCTTCTTCCGTAAATTAATAAACTTTTATTGTTATGTTGTTAGTAGGCACATTTTTACACTTTTCACTGAAAATGTACACTTTGTTTTGAATTGATCATTTTTTAATAAATCCCCATTGAAACAAATTTGTTGAATTTTTCAACTTCTTCTTTAAACTTGTAATAATAACTTTTAGGGTCATTTACAAATTGGAAATAAATTTTCCGCAATGAAACGCAATCGCGAATGGCATCGATGATTTCCTTGCAGTGAAATATTTCTTGAAACCAATCGAGTTGAATGTTTTTCAACTTACCACAGTTGATTATTTGCGCTAAACAGCTTAATGTATCGGGTGTGAAATGCATGTCGTACAGTTCCAAGTCGATCAAACATGAAAGTTTGGAAACATTTCTGAATAGAACTTGAATGTTGCTTGCATCGCAATTTAATGTGAATACAAATTCGCTTAAACTTTTCAATCCACTTTCAAACGATTCATCCAAAGCATTGATTTCTGTCAATTTTAGTTTGCGATTCAGAATCAATTGTAACCTCATTAATTTTTTCATATTTTTCAAACTTCGAAATATTCCAGAATAGTCGCTTGTTCCCCAAAAGTCCTTCACAATAAGAGTTTCTATTGAACCATGCAACTGAAAATTATCTCGAAATTCATTTATCCAACAATCTTCGTCGCTGTAACTCTTCAATGATTCATTCATGTCCCAACTATTGACTAGGCTACAATATTTTATCATAGGGCAATTTCTGAATATGACTGTTAAATACCGATCGACCGATCGATCACAGGCGTCAATACATAAATAGTGCAAAAAAATGCTTGGCATAGCGTGTTTTGACACCTCTTGAGGATTTGAATCATTGTTAAACTCAGCAAAACTACATCTGGAGAAAGTTAAATATCGAATGCAATTATAAGATGTAAAAAATTCCTCCGGACTTAAATTAATTTCACAATTGTTTAAATCTAAATCGTTTATCTTGACAATGTTTTTAAACACTTTTCCAGTTTCAAATTGTGCGCCATATAAACTCAACACCATAATTTCGTCCTTAAATCTTATTTTATCCATAATTTTACATTGATCATCAAACGACTGCGAAAAAAACTGCAATGTTTCTCGGGCATAAATCCGTTGTGGCAAATTTTCATAATGATCCAACAATGGTACTATGCTATTGAAACGTTGCCATAAAAACGCTTTATATTCAGGGCTGAGGTGACTTAAAAATCGTGAAAATGAAGTGGTATAATTAATAAGTTCTCCATTCGAGAATTTACAATATATTTCATTGTAATAGTCTACCTTTTCAAAGTTTAAAGGCGGCAACTTATTCATCCAAAAATAGGCAGCGCAATATTCAGCAAATGTAATATGTGCAAAAAATAGATTTTCTTCATCACTTTGAGGTAATATTATTCCAGTGTTTTTTGCGATAAATAAAAGTTCGGTCGAAATATGGGGATGTTCAACGTCAGTGTTACTGAGAAAAGTAAATTCAACTTTGACACCCTTGAGAAAAGTGAATGCGTTCTGGGCTGCTTGCCCTAGGATCAAAAATAATTTTTTATTGTCGAAGTCGTAGATATTTTGATTCGAACCTTGATAGCGTAAAATGGCAAAATCGAGAAAGCATTTAATCGTTTTGCATATATTTCGACACCCGAATGAACTTCGATTGTGAACTATGCAAAATAAGGTAGTAAAAAGAGGAATAGTCAAACTTTTGCATAATTCTTCTCCAATAGTTTTCGGGTCGATATTAAATTTTTCAAGTTGTTCATTTACTCCATCATCAGTGAAACCTTTCAACTCGATGTACAGTTTTTTGTTCACTAGTGCTTCGAGCTCATCTAATTTTTGACAAGGTCTGGATGTAACGACAACATGAGACCGATTGAAACCCTTGTCGAAAAGTAGATTTTCGACTGGCTCGCAAAATTTCTGTTGAAACTCATCTAAGCCATCAAATACGAAAAGGCTTCTTTCCAAATGTTGACCATCTTTCAACCAACTGCTGATCAATTTCGAGTCGTTTGGTGAAAAGTTTCTGGCTAACAAATCTTCGAACGAACTTACATTCTTTTTGTTAAGTTCGCCGAGGCGAAAAAGGAATAGAAAGGAAAACTTTTTTGTCCAATCATCATTTCCTTTAGCCCATCTTCGAGCCATCTCGTGCACAAATGTTGACTTGCCGAATCCAGCATCAGCCTTTATTATAATTCGTTTAAATCCTGCTGAAAAAAGTTCGTCAAAGTTATGCAAATTTTGCTGTTGATTATCGTTGCTTATTTTAATATTTTGATTGTAAAAAGTATCCATATTTAAATCGCTATGGATGTCGAATCTTCGCCAATAAGCTTCGATGCACTCCAATTCTTCAATGTAGTAAGATTTCAAACTGTTGCACGCTTTCGTCACGAGGACATCAGTTTGCGTTTCATTCACAGTCATCGGTTTCTCGATGCATGCCCTTCGATAGGAATCCAATTTTTCGTCGCTTATTGACAAATATTTGTAGTTTTCACTAGCTTCCAGCTTTGACTTAATTGAGTTGCAAAGAGCCGGACATTCTATCTCAATACAAATTTCCTGTAATCTTTCGAAAATGTCTGCTTTTCTTCTTTTCAATGATGTAAATATCAACTAAATCAAAAATAATTAGAATGATTAATATTTAAACTTAACTTTTAGCTTACGACTAATTTCGCAGTTGGCATAGGCTCTGATTTTATCAAGCCGTATTCATCATCTGCTAAATATCCACTGGCTCGAAGTTTACTGCAGAGGATATTTGGGTCGACAATCTGGACCGATTTGGATATTTCATTCAATATTTCTTCCAAAACATTTTGAAGTTCGGCATCCATTTTATGTGCTCGCTAAGAAAATTTAGATGATGAAACTGATGAAAACGTAAGATACTGAAATACTAAATTTTTACTAACATTTGCAGATATTGGCCTCGCAGTCGATTTGAGATACGTTGTGTTTGAATTACTGATAAGGAAAGATAAACACGACCTTGTAGGTACTCTAGCTATGGACAAAGACAAATTTGATTTAAAAAATATTGTAAACCAAGGTTAGCTACTTTTATTTGCTAGCCAGTTACACTTCTGAAAGCTGCTATAAACTCAGCCTAATTTAGGTAACTAGCCTTTGGATGAGCAAGAGCTCGATGGGCGCAAGGGTTCTCTGGCTATAGTTGAGCCTATATTTGAAACACGAAGTGTGCTAGGTAATGGTTTTACAAGGTGATTAGCTTTCCAGAGGGTTAGCTGCGCAAAGTTCATACCAGTCCCAAGGGCAATCTGGTCGGTGGGCTCGTCGCGTGGTGTACATCAACTAGCGAGCCTTTGGTGAGCATAGTTAGCAATGGCACACATTGACAGGGTGAACTATCGATGTTGTTAATATAAAAATATTGTCGAATAATTTGTGTGGATAAACAATCCCCCCCCCCCGCAAGAAAGTTAAATTGGCTGAGCCAATTCTGACCTGGCTTCTGAGGCAGAGCTAGCTACTGGGTGCAACCCAGAATGGTTTAAGCCAGTTTAAACAAGAAATCTTCAAGGCTTAACAAGGATCTGTTTGTAACGTAGAAGACGACAATGACACAGTAATGAGGGATGAGATTTTATTAATCCAAGCTAAATCCAGGTGACAACAAATCCAATACAGTAATTCCAAATGGTAATACAGTAATATGGGTAACAGAGTATACTACAATAATAACTAAAACTACAATAGTGATAAGCGTCCAATAATTACAAAGTCATGATGGGAATGAGTAAAAGGAAACTTTGGGTCCTTATATACTATTTTAGAGATGCGCATGGGTGGTTCTAAAAAGTCTATTTATAAATTACAAAAAGTGACAAGTCAATTTCTCATATTCATTTTATTTACATTTCTCATTTCAAATCCAACTTTCTATAAACAATTTTACTATTTCAAAACCTATTTCATCATAGATTACATATTTCTAACTTCCAATACTTTTTATGTACTGTATTTCTTTTCATATCCAATTTCAAAACTTTCTATCTCTTTCAAATTCATCCTTTAATAAAAACTTTCTCCCACTCTTCACGCGCTTTCTGCCTATAAATACAATGTAAAAATCAGTGACATCAGTGGGAGTGACGGAGTACATTTGGAAACTCGGCTCGCTGGTGCTCGCTCATTTGGAATCGTTTGGTTGTTTTTGTAATAAACTCGTATCGGAACCACTTCGCAACTCGCACACCATCAGTGATACAGTAGGGCTCGTTAAGTTGTACTGTTAAGCCGCGATAGCCAGTAAACAGTACTTACAGTCGCACAGTGGCGGTTAGTCTCAGGCTCCTCGAAATAGGAGTGCTGTGACAGTGAGTCATAGTTTTGCCTATACAAGTTTATGCATAAAAACTTTAAATTCCTTCTAGAAGTTATTAGTATACTGTATACTATTGATATATACTATTGATATACTAGTATAAGGTAATTTTCACATAAATGTGTAAATACAATTTTTTCTTTTGTTTTGCTTGGTAGGATTAGGCGTAAGCTTAGGCTTAGGCTTAGGCTTAGGCTTAGGCTTAGGCTTAGGCTTAGGTTTAGGCTTAGGCTTAGGCTTAGGCTTA